>JAQGBJ010003244.1:0-13305 GCA_034698345.1 Sphaeridia pumilis
TCATCTAACAACATGGGACAAGTCAGTAAAGCGGTTTGCGCTGCAAAAGCTGAAGAAATTCAGGCTGGAATCGATGGGTTCCTGGTATATGATACCAAATTGGTGGCTCCGCTTCGAACGCTTTGGAACTCTTCACTGTTGGTCACTTCGCCGAATCAGATGCATCGGACGCTAGATGACGTTGCGGTCACAGCGGGAAATCTTTTGGAGGTAGAGCATTGTGAACGTGTTTAATTTTTTAATTCCTACTTAACCTGGCGCAAATTAATTTCCTATTTCCATTCAGATTCCACCAGGTGGCGTGACAATGTACGGCCTGAAGCGGAATGTCAAAGTTGGAATCATGTTCATCTTCAGCTGGCTTCATGATGGCCGCGGTCATTTCAGTCTTTACGGCGCCGTTGAAGATTCAGCTACTGCTGAAATTTCAAGGTCACAGGTTTGGCAATGGATTTATCATGGCGTGAGTCCCCAATTATCTTTGCAAACTTTATTGAACAATGAATAAAAGGGGTAAGGGGAGGAATAATTAAAAATCTGTAATTAATCAACAGGTGGCTCTGGAGGACGAAGATAGACCTGTGATAACGAAATCGCTCATCATGTCTCTTGCTGACCAGATTTTAGAGGAAGAAAAGGCAAGAATTGCCAATTGTGGAGATGGAGGCCACAAGAAGATTGATGTCGGAGTTTTGGATTTGGCGAAACAAGTGTTCATGGAAATTGTAACTGCTTCTGAAGTTGCCGAATTCATAACAACTTTCTTGTATAATCATACCTTGTTTCGCAAGCTGCAAAAGACATAAAGTTTTTTGCACTCAAAAATGGTATAGAACTAAATAGCTGCTGTATGTAGTTCAAAAATTAGCTACTATTCAAAACGTTATGATGAAGTGGAATTAAAAACACATTCGCAAAATCCTTGTCCTTTGAGATGGAATCCACTTTTTCCAAAGCTATAGCAGCCTAAATAAGTCCGCGAAAAAATAATAAACCCAACTTTTTCAAGCTGTAACAGAGTTTTTCGTTTTGAAATCGAAAATGTCGCTGCCGTTTTTGTTAATTCTAGCGGTTCTTGCAGCTACTGCAACTGCTGCAAAGCCGCCAGCGAAGTTCCGAATGCTGGGAGGAGACAAAGCAAGCATCCAAGATTACCTCCCACTTGCCAGCCTTGCTGTGTATGATCCTGAACCTTTTGAAAGCCTTCTTCCCAGCCCCATCCCTGGCCCCAAAAGCCGCGCCGCCCCTCCAATCGTTATTAGCGATGGCTACCAGAACTTTTGCGGCGGCACAATTATACATCGAGAATGGGTCCTAACCGCAGCTCATTGCTTGGACGACAAAATGAAAAGTCACGAACAACTTCGAATCTTCGTTGGATTCTCCAACCTTTCACCCGGGATACCGCTGAACGAGGCTGGACAAGGCGTTTTTCATGTTGCAGATGTCGTCATTCATCCGGAATATAGCAAAAAGTTTCTTCTGTCTGATGACGTGGCGCTTGTTAGGATCAAAGGAGATTTTGGCGGTCGGGAGGTTGCATCATTCCTAACTGAGAGCGAAGATTTGATTGGTAAAGGTCACACTGGAGAAAGTATCATCAAAAGAGTTTGACGAAGGTCTCCAGATAAACTTATAATTCCAGGCAAAGAAGCCACTGCCTTCGGTTGGGGGTCTACAAAAGCCACTGAAACTGGATCTACACTTGAGCTGTTGCAAATGACCGAAAGAATCTACAACCCTCCAGCAGACTTGGAGTTGGGTATTGAAATGAGAAACAAGAAGGGAGGCTTAAGTGAACTGGATGAGCAGCTTATCTTCTTTGGATCAGACCCCGGGCGTGGGGCCTGCCACGGAGATTCTGGAGGACCTCTGGTGCTCAGCGAGAACAAGAAACTTATCGGAGTGACCAGTTTCGTGAACGAAACTTGCGGCGGATATTCTTACTTCCAAAAACTTAGTCGGCATATTCCGTGGATTGAGACGACAACGGGGGATAAAGTTAACGTGAACGGTGAGTATGAATACCAATTTTGGCACTTCAGTTTCGTGAAAAGATGAAATGTGATGAGGACTTTGAAATGTGTTATTGTTTGTTGCAGGAAGCAATGTAGTTTTGGCTGTGAGTATCGCTTGCCTTTTTGTGAACATGACTATTGTGGTTTGGAACGCTGTTAGTTTTTGACTTGAAGTTTGGATTGTTGAATATTTGTGGCCTGACAATAAAAACCCACGTTCTAAAAAACATGTCGAAACAGTTGTCGTAGCAACGAGAATTTGACTCCGACATTTTGAAACTTCGGTCGTTTCCCAACGAGAATTTAACGGCGGGACTAAACATTCTCACTTCATTAAAACGTTCCAAAAGAACTTCGGTACATACTTAAAATGATTTTGATTCTGACCTGCTGTTTTGCTTTGACTTCCGCCGTTATTGAGCCACCTCTGGAGCCTTCTGAAAGCCCAGATTTCCGAATCCTCGGCGGAATAAAAGCGACAAAAGACGATTATCCTCCGATAGTCAGCCTTTCATATCACATGAGCCAGGAAGAACTGGAATCAAACCACAGCATTTGGGCTCCCATCGAAGGTGGCCACTGGCACTTTTGTGGCGGCACAATCGTGCATCGCCACTGGGTCCTCACTGCAGCCCATTGCATGGAAGGAAAACTGCGAATCCTTTGGAAACTTCGCGTTCGTGTTGGATTCATCGATCTGTCCATTGGTAAAGAGCTGGAGGGTGGGGAAGCAAACTTTGAAGTTGAAAAGTATATTCTGCATCCGGACTATGACTCGTTTCACAAAAAGTACCGTCTTTCTGATGACATCGCACTTGTGAAGATTAAGGGCAGGTTTGAGAACAGCAGGATTGCTAGGCTTCAGACTTTGGATATCGATATGGAAGGTGAGCTGCTCAGATATCAAACCGGAGAACTTAGGCATTCAGCTATATGGTGTTTCTTAGGTTTGGAAGCCACTGCTCTTGGTTGGGGTCGGACTGGTGGCGCGAGTGATATTCAGTCGAAATCGATATTTCTGATGAAAGTCAAAGGGAAAATCTGCGACGGGAACTGGGCAGAAGGGCTGACTGTGAAGTTGAACTACCGAAATATAAGTAGTTTGAAGAAAGAAATCATGTGCCATGGTTTGGAGAGCGGTCGAGGAGTGTGTCACGGAGATTCTGGAGGTCCTTTGATTTATGGCGCCAAAAATAGAATGCTAGGAGTCGCCAGTTTTATCTACAAGCCTTGCGGCACAGCTGGATTCTTTCAGAAGGTCAACTTCAGGATTGGGTGGATTCAGAAGACTATCGGGGAGAAGATGAGCCGAAATGGCTACCAGTCTAGTGGAGCATTAAAGTTGAAGATGGAGCTGAGGGCCTTTTACTTTTGGCTTGTACTTCTAGTCTGGGGGTATCAGCCGCGCCCAAAGCTGCGAATTGATCTTATTTAGCCAATTACGAAAAATAAAATCAAGTATGGAAAAATCTGAGCCGAACTCTGAGCCTGAAGTAGGTTATAGTGAATATGGTCTGCCTTTAATTGTCGTTAATAGAAACCTTCCTTGCATCGAGGAATCGCATTTGAAGTCAAGGTTAACGATGGTAAGGCCAATACATTTGCTGGCGCCGTTACCATGTTTTAAAAGTATGTATTTTAACTTTTAGAACTTACTAAGGCCAGCAAACCTAAAAATTGTTTTGATGCAGTTGTTGTGCTATAGTAACTACAAAAACCACGAGAATCAAAAAGATTTTATAATCGTCGTTTTAGAATTGACTGTGAGATTTTACAGGCATCAAAGATACCGAGAGCATGAATTTATTGCTGATTTTGATGGGCTTGGCAGCCCTCGCTCTTGAAGCTTCGAGTAAAGGACCTTCGTCTCGAATCGTCGGCGGAGTTGAAGCAACCAAAGAAGATTACCCGCCAATAATAAGCCTTGCTTACAAAATGACCCAAAAAGAACTGCTCAACAACAATATCCAAGCGCCTCCTGAGGGTGGCCACTGGCATTTTTGCGGCGGAACAATTATACATCGGCAGTGGGTTCTCACCGCGGCCCATTGCCTCGTAAACCAAACTGAGCGCCTCGGAAGACTTCGCGTTCGTGTTGGATTCATCGATATTTCCAATGGGAAGCCATTGGAGCCTGGGGAAGAGAATTTCCAAGTTGAAAAGTATGTGATGCATCCTGACTATGACAAAAGGTACTTCTTTTCCGATGACGTGGGGCTCATAAAAGTCAACGCAAGTTTCGAGTACAGCAGGATCGCTAGAGTGCAGACTTCCGATATGAATTTCGAAGGTAAATATATAAGGCTGATGAGGCATCTGTGAGTTCCAACGGGACTTTTGACGGGAAACATTTCCAACATTTTCTTTTGTACTTCAGGCCTTGAAGCCACTGCACTCGGTTGGGGCCGGACTGAAAACGTAACTATATCGCCTGTCCTCTTGAAAGTGTCGCCAAATATATGCGAAGGAGACTGGATAAAAGACTACAATTTGGATCATCTTGAGCCAGAAGCTTTGAAAAAGGAAGTGATATGTCATGGCAAGAGAAGCAGTCGAGGTATCTGCCTGGGGGATTCGGGCGGTCCTCTAATTTTTGGTCCAGAGAAGACCCTTATTGGAGTCGCCAGTAACGTCCACCAAGCTAGCGCTTGTGGGACAGCTGGATATTTTCAGAAGGTCAGCAATCATATTGGCTGGATTGAAAAGACCATGGGGGACAAGGTTAACAAATGCCCGCCATGTTCTTCCGCAATGAGTGCAAGGGCATTTTGGCTGCTTCCGGTTGTATCCTTGGTTCTGCAAAGTTGGGTTGGCTGAAACGAATATTTCGATTCAGATATGATGGAAACGGAAAAATAAAAACTTGAAATTAATACCTTTGTACACGAAAGTTGTACTAGCAACGCTGAAGTCGCGGAAACGTTCAAACAGCATTTCGGGTTTGCTCCATTTGGACCAAAGAAAAGTTTGATCAGAATGCTGCTGTTTTTCATCACTATTTCAGCCTTTGCTGCTGCAACTTGTACTCATGTTTCACTTCCACCTCGAGAACGTGTCATACCGAACTTCAGGTTCATTGAAGGAGAAAAAGGCGGGAAAGACGACTATCCACCAATTGTCAGCCTTGCGTACTACTTTACTCAACAGGAGCTCGAAAGTCAGCTGAACATTTCAGTGAAAAGTGACAATTACGACCACTTTTGCTGCGGAACAATCGTTCATTCTCAATGGGTCCTGACCGCCGCCCACTGCCTTCAAGATAACGTCAACAGTCAGCAGACATCAAACATCCGCATACGCGTTGGATTCGCGGATCTGTCAATGGGAAAGACATTGGAGCCTGGAGAGGCGAACTTCCAAATTGAAAAAGTCGTGCTTCATCCTGAATTTGATAAGAAGTTTAAGTTTGCTGATGACTTGGCGCTGGTGAAGGTCACAGGAAGATTTGAGGGAGATGGTAGGGTTGCAAAGATTGCGACTTCGGATGAAGATTTGGAAGGTAGGTGCGAGCTTTTACTAGATAGAAGTATTGTAATTGAAGTGAAGTAGGGCGGCGTTCACATATTATGTAATCACGGAAATTGGATTTTAGTAGGTAGGTAGGTAAAATAATATCAATGTAATATGTCACATGAGGTAGGTACCCTCCCCTAATATTATAGCAATACTGTGGGGGCGTCAAAGTCTTGCCGTATTTTAACACGGGTAAAGCTGATCTTCAGGTGTTTTTTGACATTTCTCTGCTGGACCTCGTGCTGAATAGGGCGATTTTTGCGAGACAGGGAAATTGAATTCAAAAATTGGTAAAGTAAATCGTAATTATAGTTATGTATCATAGACTCATACAGATGGCACAGAAAATGTATTTTACTATAATCTTTGGTCTTGGGTTGGTACCATATGAATAATCTATTGTCATCACAACAGCCGAGGTAGGTAGGTTACCCCCTGATTACATAATATGTGAACGCCGCCTAGCGCTGGTGAGATTGAGGTTATTTAAAATCTACAGGTGAAGCAATGGCTCTTGGTTGGGGCAAGACGGACTCGAACATTGCCGCTTTAGAATCGCTTCGTTTGATGAAGGCGACAGATATGATTTGCCAAGGAGACTGGACGGAGAAGATACTGGAACCTGGAGAAAAGGCTGCGGAATTGAGACAGCAAGTGATGTGTTTCGGAGAAAAATCCAGACGCGGAGGATGTTACGCTGATTCAGGTGGACCTCTCATTGTTGGTTCGAAGAAGACGTTGATCGGTTTGGCTAGTTTTGTATATGAGCCTTGTGGCGAGTCTTCGTATTATCAGAAGGTGAGTCATCAGATTTCGTGGATTGAGAAGACTATCGGAGCGATGGTCATCAAAGGTGAGCTTTTGGTTGAAATTGCACACAACGTCTGGAATACTGGTGCTGGCGCTTGTTAATAATTTATTATCTGAACGCAGGACGAAATGAAGCCGGAGCGGCGAGGGTTGCGATGAGTCCCAGAGCTGGAGCAGCTCTGGGACCAAATGTTTTCAGCAGCTTCATATTCTTATTGATACTACTTGTATAATGAATGCTAAATACTTTCTAGTTTCTACTAATGAATACTCTGTCTGTCAATTCGAGAATTGGATTTTCTCCACAACAGATTATGCCATCATTTATTGACGCGTTATGATTAGAATTATGCGGCTTTATTTACAACAGATGACTCAACTTCAAACAACGGTTCTTTTGCCCTCGATATTTGCAAGGGCAGATTTGCCCGAAACATAACCTTCTCACATAGAAAATATTTACTCTATGGTATGCGGCATATTCAAACGTGACAGCTGAAACGGCTGCAAAAATCAAAACAAGTTTTCGGGCTATTTTACTTACATACTGTACAATCATATGGATCGTTTTAATGGAAGTTCAATTTTCGAGTCGTTCGAATGCTTCCAAATGAAGCGGTGTCCTGGAATAAGTAAGTAGACAATTTACGCCACATTTTAGGCCAATAAAGCTTCTCACAGTGAACGAGAAATTTTATAATAAAGTTGAATCTAATCTGTATCTAGACAGGACAGAAATAACAACCATCAACACCGCTGTCCACAAAGCTCCAGCTGACAAAATGGCTCAAAAGCGTCTGCGGGTCAAGTCCTTCTTTTATGGAATTCTAATTGCGACGGTGGCATGGTGTGCGGTACTGTACTTGTACTGGAATATAAGTGGCTACCGGCCAATGCTCAAAAGTAAGAGTCCTGAAGAGCTTGAAGAAGATGGATACGTGCCGTTGCGAGCTAAATTCGTCCAGTTTGGGCATCACGGCAAGTTTCATGGGTCGGAGAACGACTTGGGGTCGGAAGATCACCATAAAGAGCGCAGCAAGTTGGTTGGAGACAAGAGAGAACATGAAGAAGCCAAAGAGGGGAAGGATGGATGGGGTTCAAAGTTGAAGATGTTAGTCGGGTTGGAGAACTCGTACAAGAATAGTGATAAACTGATCAAGTACTTAAGGGATGGTGTGAAGAAAGTTAATGGTCGTGGAACACCTTTAGATAAATTGGGCCTAGTGAAAACTGCAGAAGAGAAAGAGTTTAGAGAAGATGGATACAAGAAGTATGCGTTTAACGCATTAGTAAGTTCAAGATTAGGAAGTTTTAGAGAAGTTAACGATACAAGACATCAAAGGTAAGACAAGACACTGCGAGTGTGAGCTCATAATGGGACAACTCTTGGTTTAGTTTAACTGATTTCTCATTCTCAATTTCACTTGCAGGTGCAAGAAGCTGAAATATCCTGGAAATCTACCAAAGGCCTCTGTTATAGTCTGCTTTTATAATGAAGAGTACAATGTTTTGATAAGAACAGTGCACACGATCTTGAAGAGATCTAATCCTAACCATTTGCATGAAATAATTCTGATTGATGACCATAGTGATATAGGTAAGGTGATCCATGGAATCATGGGACTCCTGGTGTTGATTCTGTCCGGTTTCTTGAATTTTGCTTTCGTTTACAGACGGCCTACATAAGAAAGTTTCAGATTATGTGAAAGATTATTTACCCCAAAAAGTAACACTTTTGAAAACGCCTAATCGTGCCGGTCTTATACGGGCTAGGAATTTTGGAGCAAGGCATGCTACTGGAGACGTGAGTATACTTGATGTAGTTTGTAAATCGACAGAAGATCATGTAACTGACGCATTTTTATCATGCAGGTGCTAGTTTTTCTCGATTCTCACGTAGAACCGAACTTGAACTGGCTGGATCCTTTATTGACGCCGATCCAACAGGATCGTAGAACTGTAACAACGCCAATCATCGATATTATTAATCCAGACACGTTTGACTATACACCAAGCCCTTTGGTTAGAGGAGGATTCAATTGGGGTTTGCACTTCAGATGGGATAATGTGCCGAGGTCTGAGCTACAGACAGAAGAGGACTTTGTGAAGCCTATAATGTAAGGCTCTTGAGATTGAGAGCATGTGAAGGTTTTCGTATTGTAATTGTAAAAATGAATATTGTTGAATATCTACTGCCGAATTTCAGATCTCCAGCGATGGCCGGAGGACTTTTTGCCATGGACAGAAATTATTTTCATGAGCTTGGCGACTATGATGATGGAATGGAGATTTGGGGAGGCGAGAATGTGGAAATATCATTCAGGGTATGGATTCCAGTAATAGGAGCTCTTTGATTTTCATCCAAGTTTTGCTTAAGATTTTTTTTCTGTGCAGATATGGCTTTGTGGTGGCAGTTTGAAGATCATTCCTTGTTCCCGCGTCGGTCACGTTTTCCGTCGGCGGAGACCGTACGGATCTGAAAAAGGTGACGATACAGCCTTGCGAAATTCTGTTCGAGTAGCAGAAGTTTGGTTGGATGAGTTCAAGGTACGTTCTTACTGTTCTTGGACAGCCTTCCGGTGCCGTATGGCATGACCATAATGGACACGGAAATAATTAAAATCTTTGTTGTGTGCAGGAAGTGTTCTACAAAGTCAAACCTGAAGCTACGTCAATTAAGTACGGTGACGTGTCAGCTCGAAAGAAACTGCGCGAAGATCTAAATTGCAAGTCGTTTAAGTGGTACGTGGAGAATATCTATCCAGCTATCCTTACGGAAGACCCATCTTTAACTGTCGATAGTAAAACAAAGGCAAAACTTGATCAGCAAAAGTTTGAAGAAATGCCAAAATACCAGCACTGGGCGAAACGAAAAAGGAACTATATTAGCAGCTTTCAGCTCAATTTAAAAGATACGGATCTGTGTGTTCAGTCGGCTCAAGATGTTTCTGTGAAGAATTCTCCTTTAGTGCTACAGCCATGTGACCAAGAGAGCAATAGACAGGTACTGTTTTCCAGCTGTTTGATTCTGTGGTTATGATAGCTGTTTTCTAAGTTCTATATTCTATTGATCTAGCAATGGAAAGAGACAGACAAACATGAATATGTTCTGGGAAATCTCCTTTGCCTGGATGCCGAGAGTGACCGGGTTTTCCTTGGAAAATGCCATGAGATGCATGGACCGCAAGAATGGAAACGTGTCCCAGAAGTAAGGATTTTTATGCATTTATGATCCTATGTATAACGCAGGAATGCTAAAGTTAAGTTCACCTGATTTTTTTATTTCACTCTGTAGGGCGGTGCCATTTATAACGCTGCTGTTGGGTTGTGCCTTGGATTCCCTCCTGGACCTACGCCCAAGGAAGGATCATTTTTATTGATGGATCTTTGCTCAGAATCCAACCCAAACATGAAATTTGATCTTAAAAACTTCATGCCGCTCTCTTGAGAATATAGATTTACCGGTGTCTGAAACCGTAAAAGTATTCGCAACCTTTAGGAAGTGAGGGTTGACGCTTGTGTCTGTAGATGAAATAGCATGATGGTATTAGATTATTAACAGTTTGGACGTTTGCGGTTGTGATGCTATTTGGTGCTAGATCAAGATCAAGACTGTTGATGAGTTAATGTACTTAAGTGTTGTGATTATGAAAGTTGTTCTTGAATGTACATTCACAGGCATATCAGAATACTGCAATTAATAGTAAGTTCTTACTTTTTTTGTTATCAAACTGATTGCATTAAAAAGTGGGTAAGTAATCAAACCCGAATTCTGAAGATTTCGTAAGTATACGTGTGTGATAGAGCTAGACACAGTAGTACACAAGTTTCTTTTCGGTTAATTTTCGTAAACTACAACGGTTTACCGGTACCGGTATACCCGCTTGTTGATTGTCAAGCTTCGAAGATATCCTTGGCTTTAGCGGTGGATATGAAAAGTTTGCAAAGCGCGCGGCACGAGAGACAACAGTGAATCCCGTGCATGCTGAGCTTTGTTTACATTTTGGTGGTTGTCGAGTTTTGCAGAATTTCAATATTACATAATCCAGTTTATCAATATTTTGCAATTTTTTGAAATTACTTAATCTTCAGTTGGTTCAGAGAGCATGTCCTGCTTTTGTTAAGAAATTCTGTATATCGCTCACAAAAGACCTTTGGAACTCGAGAAATCAGATCAAGTTGGAAACTTGAAATACTATGCGAAGCAATATTAAAGTACTTACAGCTATCTTATTCATATGAGTCTATTACGAAACAGCCAACTCAGATCACGATGAAAGTGATCAAACCATCCTGGGTGAAATACAACGGTAAGTCGAGAATCCTTGGTGCAAATGCCAGCTATCAAGAAATCTTCACCAAAACATTGCATCAAATATTTTCAAAACTATTGCAGACTCCAGCATCTACGCAGTCGACATTCATCCTGATGGCAGCAAGTTTGTGACCGGAGGTCAAGGAGAAAATTGTGGAGGTCGAGTATGCATTTGGAACCTAGTGCCTGTTTTGAGCGAAGAAAAGTCTAAGCTTGAGGACGTCCCCAAGTTGCTATGTGAACTTGAGCTTCACTCCTGCATCAACGCTGTTCGTTGGAGTTGTTCGGGGGGTTATCTTGTAACTGCTGGGGACAAGTTGATAGAAGTGTGGAAATGTGTTTCCAAGTACAACGGTCAGTTGACACAAACGATAAGCAACGCATTCACGAAGGCAAGCCTTGATCAATACCGAGTAGCCGCAAGCTTGACTGGACATACCGGAGAGGTGTTGGACGTGTCGTGGGCCCCAGTGGACAGATACTTGGCGTCAGCCTCTGTTGACAACACTGTGATTGTTTGGGATGCTATGAACTTTCCTCTGAAGGCGGCGACGCTCAAAGCACATGACGGCCTAGTTAAAGGAGTGACATGGGATCCTATTGGCAAATATCTCGCCAGTCAGTCAGATGACAGGTCGCTGATAATCTGGAGAGTTAGTGACTGGACCATAGAACATCGGATAAAGGATCCATTTCAAGAATGTGGAGGAACTACCCATGCATTAAGACTGGATTGGTCACCGGATGCGTTGTACGTTGTATCAGCCCATGCGATGAATTCCGGTGGGCCCACCGCACAAATCATTGATCGAGCAGACTGGAAGACTGAGAAGGATTTCGTGGGTCATCGTAAAGCTGTTGGATGTGTTCGCTTCAATAGAAACATTTTTCAAGTTGATTCAAACAAACTGTCGGTGGTGGCGCTAGGATCCAGGGATCGGTGCATTTCGGTTTGGTCAGCTGCATCCAAGCGTCCGTTGGTTGTTTTGAGAGATTTGTTTACGGCTTCTGTGATGGACCTGAGCTGGTCAAAGAAGGGGCCAATACTGTTGGCGGCATGCTCTCAAGATGGAACCGTGGCTGTCCTTAAGTTTACTGAGGAAGAAATAGGGAAAGCTCTAACTGCCCATGAAATGTCAATGTTATATCAGCAGCAGTTTGGACAAGCAATGATGGCGCCGAAACAAAGTCTGATACAGGATGTAACCGTTCTACTGGGCCAGAATAAAATGAAGAAGCAGGCTGAAGAGCTATCTAAACCAGAAGTCAAAAGCAACGGATTGACTAATGGAAATGTCTCCAACAAAAGCCAGTCTAGTAATGAAGCTACAGAACCAAAATCAACCGTACCTGTGGTGGAAAAGGTCGTGGAGCCAGTTCCAGTTACATTCATCTCTGATAGTTCTTCCAGCTTTTCGCCGAGCAAACAAACGACAGCTATTACCCAGCAAACTGAAACAGTTCGCAAGGATGGCAAGCGAAGAATTACGCCTTTGATGGTGGTTGCACAGGATCCGACATCAGCTAGCAAGGGCTCCATCATTGTCGAAAGAGCTGAGGCTCCTGCAACCATTGCTAGTAGTAGTAGACTTGAAACTGCAAAGGTGCTTGACGAACCCAAAGAAAAGGCTGATGCTGATAAACACGCTCTGCTGGAAGCTCGGGTCAAGGAGGGCGGCACAGAAGAAGCTGAAGTGGAGCCAAAGAGTGATTCCGGAGAAAAGAAGACTGAGAAACGCCCATCACTGACATCAATGGACGGAACAACTACTGCAGGCGCTAAGGAAGGTCAGAAGGCTGTTGAGAAGGAACCTGTACCAAGTAGTGCAACGAACAAGCGAAAGCGAAGTACTGAAGAGACAGCGACACCTCCAGAAGCGAAGGTCAAAAAAGGGAAAACGTCCACGGCTCCCGAAGCTACTGTCAGCACATCAGCTTCAAAGATTCCTCCAAGCATGATCAGATCCTCCAAGGAAAAGCTATCGGCAATACAAACAACAGTTCAGCCGGTTGTTGTCAATCTAGATGAGCCACCTACGGAGGATGCGCCTGAAGCTGTTACTCTTCGTACCAAAGCGAGGCTAAAGCAGATGAAGTTGGAAGCTCCGATTTTGCAGGTAGATTTCATACTATACTTGCCATCAGGTCTGCAAAAGGAAGGCCCGGCCTTCTGGTCAAACTTCAGGTGGCCTTCTCGCAAGTACCTCAATTAAACCATCGAGGCCTTCTCAAAGCCAAATAACTGCAAAAACTGAAGTTTTCGCGCCTCCAGCGGTTTGAACATTTCAAAATCGCTGCAACTTCGTTTTAGGCTACGCATTAAATGGTCAAATGAGCAATAAGCAGATTTGAATTTTGAGCCCGTGGATTTTCGGTATCGGGTCACTGGTTTTGGTGAGATCCGAGAACGCAATGTTATCAAATGGCAACTAAGTTTGAATTTTTTTCAATATGAAGAGTTCTTTGGAGATGAACTTTGGGATGCTGCTGAGGGGCCCTTGGGTGCCTCCTTTGTCCCTGAAAAGTTTCAGCTTCGATCCAAATCTGTAGGACCAGTAATGGCCGTTTAAGTTTGAAGTTGCGAAATTTAACATGGGGAAGATAGGAAAGTGTACCTTTGAAGTTCTGCTGTGACCAAACGGAAGGAGA
>JAQGBJ010003245.1:0-13304 GCA_034698345.1 Sphaeridia pumilis
GAGCTTTACTTGAGCGAGCGCCTAAAGTGAAATTTGGGCCTGCTGACTGGGCATGGATATTGCTCCGCGGGGTAGAACATAGAAAATATACTGGCTGGTTCGGGCGGGATCAAAAAGAAGTACGTCGATGTGCGTGATAATTTTCGTGCCTGAAGGGGAATATTTTCTGCTTTGATGTATATTTAAATGGGTATTTATTGCGAAAACGAGAGGAATTCGCAAAGGAATGTTCAACTTCCACTTGATAAGTTTACAAACTAGATAAGGAAAGCAAACAAGATTTAGCAGGCAGGGAATGTAAATCTCAAATTCCATCTCTGCTGAAAGACTTGTAGAAGTGATTGGCTTTGATATTCGATTTTGGATATCTTCGGGGCGGTTGGGTCTGGAGGTGTAACGAGCTATGGGTGACTGAATCATAGAATGTTTATCTTGCTGGAACCTTAAACTGGGAAAGGTTTGAGAGTCAATGCAGGGAATAAATGCTGCATGATGAGATCAAGTTGTATTGTATGTTTACACGTGAAGTAGCTGAATAGGCCACATGCTCAAAATCAATTGCTTCTTATAGTGTCTAGTCAGATTCACAGCATAACAACCAAAAATATCATAAAAATCAACTGCAGTTAGAAGTGCAGGGCGTTTGATATAATGTCTAACTGCATGAACTTGCCCATACTATCTGTTTTGCTAACAAGTTAAGCTACTACTGAATCTAGCTGAAACACCAAACGAAAACCATCTCATAAAGAAGCAAAAGTTCATCTCATGTCATACTGACCTGCCAGCAATCCCAGTAGGTTGAATCTCTTGGACGAAGATGCCCAACTCTCCTTTTTCCTGACTTTTGAGTCCAACAACGCTGAATCCCAAACTGCTGCCTTCTGGCTTGCACAACTGCAAACAATCAAGACAATAACATTATTATCATCACTTCCGGTCGTAATTGCATGAGAATGTGCTGATAAGAGAAGTACGAAAGCACAGTGCGAAATTAGGCAACACTTTGAAACTTACTCGAACAGAATACACATCTCGTCCATGAGCAACTTCCTTGATGATGCGTTCTAGCTCCTCGGAGTATGCGGATGGTTGGCCTGTTAGATTCCTATCTTCAGCCTGCAAAACAAAAGTTTCAGAATGTTATAGAATTGTAGATGAGAATCACAGAGAAGCATTTCCTTTGATATAAGCCTCATCTACTGATCATCTACAGAATGTAGATAGTCAAAGTGTGGCTAATACTGATGATGTAAACAATAACATCAGTCAGCATGCAGTTTGATATCGATGCATTCTGCTTACCTTCAAAGCAACTGACGTTTTCTTTGCGGTAGGCGTTTTAATATTGAGAGGCGTTTTGTCAAAATACGGTTCGATAACTGGTGGCGATAGTTTGACAACAAGTTTTCCTTCCGGTGTAATGTCAAAGTCGTTGGTCGTAATCGACGGATGTTTGACGATTTGAGGTCCTAGGTCAGAAATGGAGTCCTGAAAACAACAACAACAAAGCGTGATTATAAGTACCAACATCCGACAAAAGTTCCAGCAATTAAAACTTTCAAAGGACGTAGTAAACTAACCTGGATTTTACAAAGTCGGTTGAATACTGGGTTACTGAATACAGAGAGCAAAGTGTTGAGATCATTGTTGACTTGCGACAGCAACTTGGGGTCGGATGATTCGAGTCGGTTAGCTCCAGTCATGACCCGGGCCTGAACCTGGTTTAGGAGGCCCAGGACGTTTTCAACGTCTGCAAAGCACAACAATCGTACAATTAACTTTCCCGCTCTTGAGTAACCTTCATAATTGTTCTAAAGTCAAACCATAATTAATTACCTGTGCTCAACGGCATCTTTGATGAATTGGCACTGATTTGAAACAGTTGGATTCAAAACATGGAGCGATCGCAGCTACTTTGTGTCCGTTGCATACTGAAGTCAGCTGTAAATTAAGGTTTCGGTCGATTTGACGATTTAGCGAACTCGGATTAACACAAATTTACAGGTGAATATTTTGTTGAAACTTTTTGATTGGGACGATGCAGAATCGAGCCCGGACCAGGAGGATGAGAGAAGGAAAACAGAGAGCGAGTCGGTTGTACCTGTTTATCCAGGAGAGTTGTGCGGAACACAATGAACGGATGCACACCTGTAAAGGAGTAAATCAGCAGCAGACGAGCTTTAAGCTGTGGTTAGACGAGCAGGTTGTTGGGACTCTCTTCTCCTCGCATCTTCCTCACTGCTCTTTGCGGATATTGTGTAAGCGGAGAGAGAAGATCTTTACAACGGACGGGATGCGGATTCTGAAGCAGCATCCAATCTCAGGAGCCTCGCCCAAGGCCCAATTCACCGACACTGGCTTTTTGCTCTTCGTTTCTTTTTGGGAGATTAGATTTCCTCTCCCGTCACATTCCTCTTCTTTCCGTCATCTTTCTCCAGCATCCAGAACCGAATTATTCGGATACTGGGGTAATGTGAGAACTGAGAACTGATCTGACTGGAGAATTGGCAATTTTCTCATGATGAAGAGTTTTCCACATAAAGGTGCCTTGAAAAAAATATGTTCATGATGATTTTCAGTCTCAAAGCATCAAGGCTTATCTTTTCTTTGTAAAAGTTTATCAACTTTTCTGCAATTCGGGTTAGTATCGAAAATATCACAGGTGTTTCTCATTCACCCGAAAGTTGGTTCCTGCTGCTTCCTGGGCTTGAAACCGAAACCATAGAGATGAAGCCATAGAGTGTTAGAGGCGCGCAGTTTGAGGTTTCCATGTGCTTTTGTATTTTGCGGTGTGTTTTGAGTTTGTCGATATCGTAGCTCTAGAATTTTGAAACTTGATCAATAAAATTGTAATTGGTAGGACATAATGGCTGTTGTAAACGGTGAAGCTCTTATAAAGTCAGAGTTCCTGATTGAGCACATTAAAGCTGGGAATGACAGAATCCCGGATGCACCATTTCTTGTCACTTCCTCGGAAGAAAAATCTGGGGACGAACCAGCTGAAAAGAAATTGAAAACGGAAGAAAATGCTCAAGAACGAAGTGATGATAGGAGGCAGCGCCGGAGGGAACGAAAAGGTTAGTTCAAAGTGACATGGTGTAAACAAAGCAAAATCGAGCTTTAGATTTCATAAGATTTTGTTTGAATTCTAGGTCAAAATAAGAATCGACCAGGACCTACAAAGTTTTCGAATGAAACCAAATTGTGTACATCGCTAATCGATGGAAAAGTTGAAGGGGCTGAGTGTCACTTCAAGAATTGCCCTTTCATGCATGATGTCGACGAGTTTCTGAGTAAGTTGCGTAGCTGACTTGCCGTGAGATATTAAGTAAGGGGTGGTTGTCTAAAATTGTTTAATTGTTTTTGAATTTCAGGAACGAGAGAGAATCTGATTGATCAGCCTTGTCCAAACTTTGCAAAGTTTGGGAAATGTGCCTGGGGCTTGCGATGTGTCTTTGCTAAATCTCACCTTGACGAAAACAACAGGAACGTTGTAAACGTATCACTATGGGCGGAAATGAAGCCGGTGTTTGATAAATACCATTCCCAGCTGTTGACAAAGGATGTTCAGCTGAAGCTGAGAAAAAGGATCTATGACTTTAGCAAGACGGAGAAAATATGCAGTAGCTTGCATAGTGATCAGGGTGGGATGAAGAATGGAGATGGTTCGAAGCCTAGTGGGCCATTTACTGATGAAGACAAGATTTCTCTGAAAAGTGGGGAAATGAAGAAGATTGACTGGAATGACAAATTGTACCTCTCGCCTTTGACGACAGTTGGGAACTTGCCTTTTCGAAGATTGTGCGTCGATTATGGTGCTGACATTACTTGCTCTGAGATGTCTTTGGCAACTTCGATTTTGCAGGGCAATCATCACGAGTATGCACTCCATAGACGGCAGTAAGTTTTGATCGTAAATGTAGTCCAGTCATTGAATATGCATTTGTTATATTTTGAATATTTCTCCTTTGATTTTGATAGTCCTTCCGAAAAATGCTGGGGTATTCAGTTGTGTGCAAGCAGCGGCGTGGTAGCTGCGAAAGCTGCTCAAGTATTGGCTGATATTGGAATTGACTATGACTTCATTGACTTGAACATGGGATGCCCTTTGGATGCGATTTATTCACAAGTAAGCAACTGCAGTTTACCGATGAAAACAAAGTTGTGCAAAGTTTCAGCTTCATTCATGTGTTTTATTACAACAGGGTGCTGGAAGTGGCTTGATGTGCAGGAAGAACAAGTTTCAGTCAATGGTCAAGTCTATGACCGCAGTACTCGGCTCATTCGGAAAGCCATTCACTGTTAAAATGCGAACTGGTGTGAAAATCGACAAGTATTTTGCACATGACCTGATACCGTACGTGCGTGATGCTGGAGTGTCGTTGATGACTGTGAGTTTGATTTGATGATAATCGGTATTCATGATCGTAGGAAGCATTCAAGAATATATTAAACTAAATCGTATTTATGTGTTGCAGTTACACGGTAGAACACGGGACCAACGATATACCAGGTTGGCAGATTGGAAGTATATCGGCGAGTGTGCTAAAGTTGCTGCTCCAATGCCGCTGTACGGTAATGGTGACATTTTGTCCTGGGAAGACTATCAAGAAAAGAAGAAAAGTGGAGTTGCAGGTACGGTGTTAGAAAGTAGTGTTATCAGCTGATGAAATCAATGATGATGGTGGGGTCTAATTTGCTACTTACGTGTAGGTGTAATGATTGGAAGAGGAGCTCTGATCAAGCCATGGGTATTTCAAGAGATCAAAGAATCTCGCCACATCGACATGACTTCCTCTGAAAGGCTCGAGCTCATTCAGCGTTATTGCAATTATGGACTTGACCATTGGGGTTCAGGTAAGTTTCTCTTTGCTTTAACTAATCAGAAACAAATTCCCTTCCAAGTTTACAACTGGCGTTTTCTCAACAGACTCTCAAGGGGTAGAGACAACAAGGAAATTTTTGTTGGAATGGTTATCATTCTACCACCGCTACATTCCTCATGGAATTCTAGTCAATCCACCTCAAAGGATTCAAGAACGCCCCCCTAAATACGTGGGACGAGATGAAATGGAAACTATGCTCTCAAGTACAAATGCTAAAGACTGGATCAAGTTAACGTAAGATCTGCGTGCAAAATGAAGCTTTCTGGTGTACAAGTTTATACAAGTGTCATAATGATTTTTTGGTTTGCAGGGAAATGTACTTAGGGAAAGTTCCAGAGTCATTTGTCTTCGTGCCGAAACACAAGGCTAATTCGTGGGGATAAAGAATGCGTTCTCGAGCTTCAGTTTTATTTACATAGGCGGGTAGACATAATGAAATCGGTTCTTACAGTGAATTAATTTAGTTAAAGTCAGGTTATTCTTAAGATCAGTTTTAAAGCTATTAGACTATTTATGGTCCTCAGCTAGGCAGAGAATATGCTAGGAACAAAGTTAGCTATTAAAATTGAAGCTATACTGATGGGACATGCATTGTGGTACTTGTAACAGACTTTCTTGCGTCGTCCCACATGCTCAGCTTTTTTGTATGGCGTGTGGCAGTCGTCTTCAGCTCCCTCGCTGGGGCTGGAAGCAAATGTATCTTTAGATTTGTATTTTAGATTAAAAAAACAAATTCGTTTTCAGAAACTTACGACAACAGTAGATGTAAAAGTTCAAAGATCAAACTCGCATTCTCATAATGTTTCCAGAAACTCAAGAGGGAATGTATTTCACAGATTGTTCGTAATAGGCACTTGTGCGCTTTTTCAGCGGTAATGTGTAGAGCGACAGAGGCAAATTTTTCTGTTTGAATCAAATTTTAAGAGATCAATTCACGTAAATAGTTTTTCAGGTGGCCATTCGGACTTACCAACTTGTTTGTAGATGAAGCATCTGTTGAATAAGATAGTGTTAATGAGACAAATTTGTTGTCATTGTTTTTCTGATAAGTTGTTAGTTCTTCTAACCGTTCAGTTCCGATCGCTCTTCCTTCTTCTACATCCCGCGTCTTCGGTTTTGAACCCAAGGTATGATTGTGAGGCTTCCATTTCTCTTCATACATGTACTTTTCAAATTTGGCCAGATCAACTAAAAATTGTATTTTTGTATTACAGGACGAAAGAGGACAGGAATTATACGATGTCATTTGTTAACTTACTCCAAAGCGGAATTTCCAAGACAGTATCCGTGATGATTCCTTCGGGCTGGTAAAAGAGACCAGTAAGAACCTTGGGGTTGCTGAGTTGAACGTCAAGACTCAACGTACTTCCGGGCGGAATTTTCAATCGCTTGAAAAAATGAGGCTTCGTCTTATTCTTCTCACCACAACAACCATGTTCAGCACAATGATCAACGACAACAACAGTCGGCAACGGGACCTGTGGTTTCTGCTGTGAGTGTTCTAACGTTTGTAGTGTGTTTTGCAAGCCTTGAAGTGATTGTACAAAGTTTTGAAGTTGTATCTGTAACTGGTTGATATCGTTTGTAGACATCTGAGGGATATTTGGAGCTTCCGTTGTAGTCGTTGTCGTCGTGGTAGTGGTGGGCTTGGCCAATCCAGGATCAGAAGCCCCAGCCAGCATTGTTAAAAGCGTTTGAAGTTGTTCAAAGTCTATGCTCTTACTCATTTTGACACAAGGTAAACACAAGAGCAAAATCACTGGTACAAACAAGATTGCAAACTTGAGGAACTTGATCTTCATATTCGCATTTTTGACAGGCTCCAGTGGCACTGCAATAACGTCGACGCCGCGAGAAGGTTTGAACTGCACTTGGACCATGCTCGGGACTGTGTGTTGCAACCTTGTCAGTCAGAGACGATACTGAAACAAGACCGGAACATCTGTCTAGTCGGAACGTTTGAAGGCGACATGATGTTAAGCAGTGGGATGACAAGGGGTGATTAAACGGTTTCAGAGGATTGGGCACCAGAAATAACCTGTCATAAAAGAGTTGACGGGATGACAAAGGCCTACCAGGATGACACGCTCCAGCTTATGTTACCTGTAATTGAAAGGCCTTTGTGAACCCTTCGAGAAAGTAAATATTGTGGGTACCCTGTGCCATTGTTCCACAATGTGGCCAAAGATGTGATTGTGGGCAATAAAAGGTGGTTAACGGATTGGATAATCCTACTCCTACTTAACAACAATGATGTGAAGTTTGGTACTACGCCTGTATTTCTGAAAGTTGTCCTGAAATTGATTGTAAGATTTGAACTCATGTTGCTGAACCAAACCGCTGTCTTGTTGTATATTTTTATTCACATGCGAAATACTACAAAAATATGTTGATATGCTACAAAACTCTTAGGTCAGGTACAACTTAGGTGAATCCGTATGTTCTAACGAAGATACTAGATTATCACAACCTCTTGCGTTAAAAGAAAAAGAGTAGCTATTTGTCTCCCACGAAGCACGAGTGAACTACAACTAAAACAAGGCTATTTGCTATAAAAATAGTTACGTTAAGCAATAGTCGTAAGCAGTCGATGACATTTTCAGGAATAAATTGTATGAAACTATAAAATACAGGTATTGCAATAATCTCATCAACGAACGGACTGTAATAACGGCACTCGGTTCTAATCTACCAACTCACTCACACATTCACATTAAGTTAGAATTACTTTGACCATAATCACGTCGTCTCTTTGTCTTTCTGGTTTACAAAAGAGAAGACAGATTCTAGTGGAAGGTGTGGCTCTTGCGTGGCCATACTGAACAGGGCAAAAGGTGAAATTGTCGATTCAGACGACGTTGCTGCTTTCTTGAACGGATTGGCGAAAGCGGCATCAAATCCCTTGATTGTGGACGAAGTTATAACGGATTCTGCAGCTTCTTGACTTTCATCCCTGTGCTTGAACTTGTTGTAGTGTTTGAATTTCCTACTGGAAGTATTTTCTTTGGACGTTGAAGTGCTTAGAGAGGCTGAGACGTCAGCACGAATGCCCTTCGTCTCAGAGAGTTCAAACAGTGGTTCTGGTGTGGTAGTAGTAGTTGTGGTGGTCGTTGTAGAAGTTGAGGGGATGAATGTCCGTTTTCCTTGGTTTCCAAATCGGGGTCTGGTTTGTGGGTTTTTGGTGACCCGAAGAGCTGCAGGGAACGAAGATGTTAGTCGTTTTGGAGCTTGTGTTACAGGGACTTCTTCAACTTCCGGTTCTTCCTTTTTCTCAGGTTCTTGGTCTTCGTGCCTTTCAGGTTCTTCATGACCTGCTCGGTAAAATAAAGAGATTAGTGTCTGAAAATGATGTAATTTGAGTTCAAATGCATATATCTTACTGTGCTTCTCTTCATCTTGTTGCGGCGTATTTTGTGAAGCGGCAACAGGCGATATTTCTCGTTTGTTGTTGTTTGATTCAATATCTTCGTCAGATTCTGGATATGGGAACAAACTATCGGAATTCTTGCTGCCTCGAGCATTTTGTAGCCTTTTTCGTTTTTCCTGTAGCCTCAAAGAAACAGAATCTGCTGGGATTCTTCTGGCAGGCTTTCGCCGTCCGATGACGTCTTGTGGCTTCAGCCGTATCTGAGGTGGAATATCGTCTTCAGCGTTTGGAACTCGTCGTTTTGGCGCTGCTGTAGAAGAAGGACTTATGGCATGTTTCTTGGGCTTGAAGGACGGCCTGCTTTTGGTAGTCAGCTGAATTGGCTGCTTGGTGACAACAAAGGGTGGATCTTCTTCACGGAATCTGCTGCTGAATCTTCCTGGAGCTTCAGTGGGTTTGCGGAAGACACGGGCGGATGTCGTTTTAGCTTCCTCCAAACTGCTGGATGCAGATCTTCCTGTAGTGGAAGCAAACTCGTGCTTGTTGTATCTCGATCTTGGTTGTGGCAGTTCTTCCGTGTCGATCACATCCTGCGCCTCTTCTGGCTGCTGTTCATCCTGCTGTTCTACATGTTTTGGTCTTTGAAGTCTGTGCGGTCGTGGTCTGGCGCGGAGCTTCCTTGGGACTTGAGGCTTGGGTGCTGGAATTGGAGGCTCTTCTTCGTTTCTGACCGGAAGAGAAGGTTTCGGCTTTTTGAAAGTCGGTCGGCCTGGACGACGTTTGTACTGCTGAGGTCTTTCGGATGTAACAACAATGGGTTCAGGTGGTGGCGTTGGTCTGGATTCACGGTTACGTTGAGTCGGATCTGTGTTGCCTGTTTCTGACACGATTCGAACGATTGGAGAAGATCGGACGGTTTGAGGCTCCAGAGTAGAAATGATGGCTTCGATTGATCTTGGAGTGGTTCCAACAGATGGTAGAGGGCGCTTTCGTCGACCTCCGATACGGCCGCGGGTTACTGGAGATGGCGCTGCAGTAGGTCTTGATGATGGGGTCGTTTGAGACTGGAATGGCGAGGCTGTTGTGAGAATGACGATTGGTGGGCCTGCTTGTGGTTGGTCCAGCTCTTGTTGCACTACTTGGGGTTCTCGGACAACTTGACGAGGTTCTGGAGTGGACACTGGAAAAAAAGGAAAGTTATTTTTAGTCACTGAAAATGTTATGCAATGTAACTGCAATTTGGTGACAGTCAAAGAAAACGAAGCGCTTGATTATGCGGCCTAAATTATGCAAACTTTTCAAGAAATTGTAACAAACGAAGAGGCTTTCAAGAAAAGTGTGTGGGAAAGTTTCGCTTTTTGGTCTTGAAGGAAAGAAGAAGAAGATCTTGTAATTGCAATGTGAAGTAATTGCGGCGTTTCATTGTTGTCGTTATCGTGACGTTAATCTTCAAGTTTCTGCGTGTAGAAGCTATAAACGCCTCTCGTGGGAAGTATGCTTGGGTGACTGACGACCAAGACAATTTACTTAATATTTTTGAATAGGAACAATGCTGAGTTGAAGTCCTGTGAATACGGAAGCAAGTTCGCTGACTAAAACTCACCATAAATGATTTTGTTCCTTGATGACTTCTTTGGCTTTGGCTTGGCAGTCGGCTGCTCTTTGAACGATTGTCGAATTTCGTCGCTATGGTGAGCTAAGTGACCGGCATGAGCTGGTCGTCCGAATCCAGGCAATGGTGCGATGGGACTGTTGATCACACTACGAGGTGGCAAAGGCGGTAATCGAACATGTTGCGGCGGAGCAGCGATGTGACCAGTTGGACCGTAAATGTCAGGGAACCTGTCAAAGACCTGATGGACTGGCAAGATTGGGATTGGGCTTCCATAAACGTGGGCGGTAGGGATCCTGAAATTGGCATACACACCGCCTTCTTTTTCAAGCATTTTTCCAGATGCATACAACGGCTTTCCAGTTTTCTTTGGCTTGGAAGTCGAAGTCTTGTGCCTTGATGGGCGCTCGATAACCTTTGTGGGCCTACTGTCCTCTTCGAAGTCATCTTCGTATCTTGAAGGCTGAGGTCTGCGAGTTGGTCGGTCTTCCAAAGTTATCTTGTCCCGACGGATGGGATTAATACGCTCGGAAGTGGACCTTGTTGGAGGAGCTGCAGTTGTTGAGGCTACTCTTTGAGTATGATGACGCGTTCTGAACCTCGATGGTCTTTCAACAGTCTGAACTGGCTGCACATATTTTGGCGGGTCGTAATAGTCATCGAGTTCTTGAGAAACGTCGGGGATTGGTGTTGTTGATTGTTTTTGGATTCTTTCAGGACGGCCGATTCTGGGTCTGGTAGTCCGGCGAGTAGTTTGTGGGGCACGAGTAGTAGTTGTTGTTGTAGTCGCAGAAGATGACTTGAAGGGCGGGAATCGAGAGCGGGTTGGGGCTTCGGTGGCAATGGGCGCTCGGACAACTGGTACTTCGTCTTCGTCCAGGTCTTCTTCATAGACGAACCGAGTTGGGATTCTTCTGCTGGTGGTAGTGAATGGAGTGGTTGTTGTTGTTGTTGTGGCAGTTGTGGTGACTGGGCGTGGAGGTCGGCGAGTGACTGCTTGGACCTTGATAACGCTCGGGCCTACGGTGACGTACTTTTGGGGTTGGAATTCTTCATTGGCACCTGGAGTCACAGAATCTACAAAGGATGACGAATGGTGGTCCTTGGAGAATGGCGGGAGAACCTGAGGTTCGAAGTAGTCTCCAGAAGACGGAGGACGTACGGCTGGAGTTTGTGGGATTTCGTTGGTCAGTTGTGGTACCGGACGTACTCTGATTGGAGCTTCGGTTGGTTTGCTATATGGTCTGAAACGTTGAGGTTGCTGAGGAGGTAGTGCAGGTTCGTCAACGTAATATTCTTCGGGGTCTGGACGACGTTGTGGTACTGGAGAAGGTCGTGGAGCTTGTTGTTGAACAGGTCTGTTCTGGTTGTTGTTGTTGTTGTTTTCTGGTCTTCGGACAAACTGATTGAGGATGGATCCAGGTGGTGGCGGCAATGGTTCTTCAGGTTCAAACTGTGGTTGTTGGAACGGTGGTCCTGGGCGCTCAAAAGGCCTGAAACCGAACGGAGCAGGCCTGTCGGGGTCAAAATCGTCCTTGTCTCCTCGAAGTCCTTGCTGAATGTTGCCCAACGCAGGCTTGACAGCATTGCTTTGATCTGGCGGTGGTTTCCTTTCGGAACTCGGCACTATTTCGACAACCGGTCCAGCATTTTTGAAACGACCAAATGGACTTGGGTTTTCATGATGATCGTTGACAGTCACAGGCAAGTTGGTCACTTGAGGCGGGGAAGCAGACGTGTCGATCAAAATGGCAGTAGGCTGATTGGTCCTGATTGGATTGGCGACATTATTGCTATTCGAATTACTTTCTTTAGCAGTGTCTAAAGAGTGGGGTCGCCGTTTGTTATCATTGGATTCTTCTTCATAATCGACGTCTTCGTAGACATACACAAAAGAGTCCTCAGCAGGCCTCTGGTTCTGGCCAAACTTGCCCTGCTCGTTCACAAACAAAGCTTGTTGTTGTTTGATCTTGTTTGACGGCTGAGAAGTTGGGAATGGAGCATGGACCGGTGTGAAGCTCAAAGAATTATCAGTAGTTGCGGTCAGCGGTGCTTGGGTCACCGAAATGGCCGTTGCAGCCAAAGGCTTGGTGAGGCCAGGGTCGATTTGAGACGGCCGGAAGTTGACTTTATCTTCTTGTCGCTCTTCTCTTGGCGACTCCAACTGGATGATTTGCTGCTGGAAGTGCTGGTTGTGACCGAAGACGTTTGGATGCCTCGGGTGAGAAATCTGAAAGTGCTGACCATTGGCATTAGTACCGATCACTTGGTATTGGTTACTTTCAACAGTTGGTTGAGGTTGCTGTTGTTGCTGCTGCTGTTGGTGGTTCTGCTGACCAGGGTAAAAGGAAGAGTAAACCACATTTCGGTTGTAATCATTGCTGGCCTGGTGCTGAATCGGCTGCTGAGGTCGCTGTAGTTCTTGTGCTGTTGGTCTATGCTGATGCCCCGGAGGATTGAACAAGTTGGAGTCATAGTTGGTCGCAGGGCTGATTTCCGGCTGTTGTTGTTGTTGCTGCGGCTGTTGCTGCTGGAAGTTTTGGAAACTGAATGAATTCTGAGCAGCCGTTGGAGACGGGTGCTGTTGGAGGCCAAATGGCGAAGGCAGTGGATTGTAGAGCTGTTGTTGTTGTTGTTGCTGCTGCTGCTGATTGAAGCCCCTCAAATCATAGAAGCTCTGCGAAGCAGTGTTCAAATCCGGCTTGGACTTGCCGTCGTTGGCTAGAACCACTTCATCCTTGTGATTGGAACCACTTTCAATAACATGTCCACGGCCATCAGGTCTCGGTACTTCTTGCCTCGTTGGTCGGCGCTGGTCAAAGTCAGCTGGACTGGGCCGGTTTACAAATCGGTGATGATGCGGTGGCGGTGGTTGCCGGCTTCTGTGTGGCACTTGAGGACCTCTGAAGAAATTGAATCTTCGACCTTCTCTACCGCCATCTTCTTGCGAGACGCCTTGTTGGGCTTCCAAAGCTTCGACGGCTGCTACGGCCTCTTCGGCCGACTGCTGGCTCAGGGGTAAGGCAGGCGGAAGAAGTGCTGATTCTTCCCTGATTGATTCTGAAGGAACCAGGGCGGTTGGATCTGCAAGGGTCGATTCGACAGATTCGGTGTTCTGAAGTGGAGCTTCGTTGTAGTCTGAAGGAGATTCAGTCGTTCCTATGGCATTAACTGTACAAGCTCCGAGGACGAGGCAGACAATTAAGGTTCCAGACATCCCTGCAAGTCAAAATAATAAAAATATATTATAGCGAGTGAACGAAACGACTTTCTTTCTGTCAACTGTTTCCGATGACCATGTGTCACAATTTCAAGGATATCAATGCGTTTCCTTTTTTAGACGAACTGAATCGGCTATGAGTTTTTACTTTCTTCTCATATCGCACCGCTCTCTTTGAACTTGGCAACTGTGAAGACAAGTGTTTGCAATTTCCCT
>JAQGBJ010003246.1:0-13301 GCA_034698345.1 Sphaeridia pumilis
TTTCTGGGGGTTGTAATCAGGGCTTTTCATGTAGATCCACACGCCGGGATACTTTAGACACACACGTAAAAAACAGGCTCCAGATGCTATATAACTTCAAGTTAAGACGTTGCTCGTTTTTGGTGTTTGAGTAAAATCTTTTTGGATAGATACACACCACGTTTACGTTTTTCTTCTCAAAAGTCTCCGGAGATTTACTATTCTTCGTGTAACGTTATTGTCGAGGATGTAGGAGAGGGCTGAATTTTTGCCGGAAGAGAAAAGTGAGACAAGGCTCACATCCATATGTATCCAAGGAGAAGAGCAGTTTTGATCCAGATACCTCCTCGATATCCGTGGGGACTTTGACAAAAGGGGACATTTGAGAAAGTTGGCAAACTGAATTAGACCCACGTCTTGAACAAAGTTGGTTGCTGCTTTCATTCAACGGATAAATAGTGGAGGAGTCAACTCTTGTCGAAGCTATGAAGAAGTGGGCAAGACTAGTTAGCCAACTTCCAACGAGGCTGGCTCCCAGAACGGCAGCGAGCCGCTCCAGGTAGCCGAAGGGGTCTGTTAGATAGCAAACGGGTTGATCACTGTTGGTAATGCAGACTGCTAGATAGTTAACACGTCGTATACTTAATAGCCAGTTTGTTGGTAACTGTATTCGTTATGTTTGAAATGAGAAAACACTACAAATCCAGCCATGCAGTGGATACATGCACCTGCAGCTACTAGAACCATAAGATTTGACAATAAATTTTCAGAGCCAACGACGTAAAACTTAACGCAACAAAAAAATTTGCAGTTATCATAACATACAAACAGTACCCTTTAAACTTAAAACTTCGAAAACCGTGAATCGTACCCCCTCGACCGTTAAATTGTATATATATATATATTAACCCCATGCGAGTCTCGAATAAAATTCTAATATTACTATTCTCATTTTCGTTGCAGGTATCGTTTCATCATTCTACTATTATCACTGGCTAATGCTGAAAAACAAATACAGGTTGACAACACCACCAACTTCTATGCCACACAATATTCCGGCAAAACTTTCTTTAAATGACCAACCAATACAGGTCTACCGCACAGTACCAGCAGGACTAACATACAAGGTCAAAACTGACATGACGGTCCTACTTCCACCAACAAGATGCTAATGTCGGTAGCAACGAGCTGCTTTTCCTATCATTTAAGTTTATCAGGAGGCCAATTGCAGCATGCACAAGCTATTTCATGTTACCAGTGTGCCTTCAACGCGTTTAGAAATATCTTTTAGTTAAAATTAAAGTTTAGAAAGTGTACGCAAACAAAGTTTGTTTTTGGCTACTGTTGATGCTGACACCAGCAGAGGGAACGGTGATGAACTTCTCTTCGCAAAAGTCACCATCTAGCGAGGGCCCAAGTTGAATTCAATGCGATTCACATTTAGATCAAATCGAGTCATCATTTGAAAAAAAGGAGGAACTGGCAGTCAAAACTGGAAGACTCGGTGGCCCTTAAAAAGGCTATCGGTTTTGAAAGAATTTCGTGAGATTTTAAGAAAGATTTCTTGCTAAAGATGCGGCGAGCAATCAGGGGCTTCTTAAACCACAATGTCAAGTTCCGAGAACATCGCAACAAAGTTAAAAAAACTGGTTGATTTGGTTTCCTTTCAAGAAGCCATTTTCAACAACGGTCTCCAGGCTGTCTCAAGTTTTTGTTTGAGATCCAGCCATTAGAAAATTTGTTCAAACTCGTAAAACAAGGCAGCTAAATGTCATTTTCAAACTATAAAAAACCAATTTAATAAATTACGCATACACTTAACTTTGTGCCAGAGAGATGCCGTTCAGTCTTCAGCTTTCCCGTAGAAGCACATGAGCGCATTGGTCACAGGAAACCGTTTAAATTCCTTCCAAAATCGGTTAAATCATAAATGTGAGTCGGTTAAAGCCGACCTAAATGTAAAGCTTGCATTCGTTCCTTTTCACTTTCGGAGGAATTAAAATAGATCACACCGTGATTCTGGTGCAGTATCAAATAGTTTATGTTCCACCATCAACATTGATTCAATTCGTTTTACCAACACGGCATTTTTTCAACGCTATGTGATATGGCATGAAAAGGCCGCATCGGCTCCTGGTTTTTAATAGTAAGTTGATGAGAACCTTCGAAGGAGCTAATTGAATAGCTGATTTCATCTATCTCGTAAACTATAGTTGACTATCCAGTAGCCAATGAGTTAGCTACATACCAGTCAGTGGTCGGCTTGTTGGCTAACTTGTTTCTCCTCAAGTTTTATACAGCTATGATTTCAGTATCCAAAATTCCAGTACACGGTTCCAGTTGTACCACTAAATATTGGCTTCTGAAAAATTGTCAAAAATTTGCCTGTAGTAAATTTTCTCACTAACCATCTAAAACTCACGTTATGTATGGTCACGCTGAAACATGACGTTTGACATAAAATCGCAGCCATTGCCCACATATATTCTTGTTTCTGTAAAGTTTTGTATGTTGCTCCGTGATACATACATACTCATAATAGTGAACATTGCAAAAACCTTCTCCTACATGCTTTCCCTCGTGATCATATTCCTCCAAAAGGCTTTCACTTTTTGTTTATTCAAATACTCGGGTTGTTCCATTCGGTTTCATCCTCGTTCCTCAACATACATGAACGTATGTATCCCTCCGATGTGTCCTTCCGTTTTAATGAAAGCACATGTCAATGTGTCCATTTATTTAATGTCGCCGTAGCCATGTGTCTGCCAGACTGTTGTCACAGGCTTTGGCTTCTGTCATGCATTACTTCGAACGCACACGTGGCAAAGAATTTTTAGTAAAAAAAGCTCAAGCTCTGATTTCTGATTTAATGCGTTAAATGTGAGACCTGAGACCATCAAATAGAAAAGTTGTTCCACGGCGCATAATGAATAAACTCTTGAAAGAGTGGCAACGAAGTGCCTTTTGTGGCTCCTCAAACGACTTGTGGTGAACTGAAGGCCGTAGGTGGAGAAGACGTGCCGCAAGTTGGCAACAGCAGTGCAAAAATCCCCCCAGGACCGCTTCTTTTCGGACATAAGGTCGCTCGATCGCGTGGATTGAATTACATTGGGGAGAGCAACTCCTGTGGATGTCTTGGATGCTTGTATTACTTGTATTTACGGTTACTTTTTGTATGTAACATTAACGTTAACACTGGAGTGAAAGCAGAACCTTGGAACCAGCCCACAGATTCCAAAAGACTAGAGATTACATCGTCGTCAAGATGAGCAAGATTGCTCGTTCCACGAGATTAAAGCAAGAGATTAACACAGGAGAAGATGGAAGCCGGGTGGGATGAAATGGCCGAGAGGTGAAAGCATCATCGTCGTATCTCCAATCTCCAGGTTATAGCACGTATAAACGTATGGAGAAAGTTGAGGAGGTAATTAACGTAAATGGAAACAGACTTTTGTTTGAAGCAAGGGGAAACCGGATTCCGAAGTACATTTTTCTTCATATGTTGTAATGGAAATTCCAATTTCAAAAAATAGTTTTTTTGTTTTCCCGCCAAATTATGCTTCAGTTTTAAAAATATCAAACAACAAGTCGTTATGTTTTTCTTTTGTCTTTATGAAGCATTTTAAAAAACTATCAAAGAAAACAAAACAACTGTTTTGAACAAAAACAAAGCGACATTATCTGCCTGGATCCCGTAAACACCCGGAAGTGTCCCACAAAAATATCGTCGGCGTTTCCCCACATGCCATTACGGAAGCATGTAATAGCCTAAGCTTTTGTTCTTTTTCCACTTTGTAAAGCATATGCAGAGACGACAATACAACACCAACACCAACAACACTTTGGTAAATACAAACAAACACCACGTGTACATAATCTACCCTCACGGTTTTTATTTACTGCCGCCGCCGCCACGGAAACCGCCATTTTCTACAACTTATCGGATATAACCGTGGGAGCGCATATAAACGTAAACAAACATACTTTAAAGTCTCACAAAGAATCCTGCTTTCAAAATGCATAGGCTCTTTCTATGTAGGCGCATTACAAGGAAAACAAATGTTTTCCAGCCGGAACACTTACGCCGTAGCCGTTTGTGGTAAACAAGATTAAATAGAGTTGCTGCTGCTGCAGGTGGACCGGATTATGGAGAAAATTGCGGTCGGAAACGTGAGAGATATATTGCAGGATTCATGGAACAGGAGCGCAGCGAACGATGCAATTCCAAGTACTTCGTCCATCCAGCTGACGACTGCTGCTTTAGCTATTGTGCTGTTGTGAAATGACTTTCACTTTAAGGCGGGCGCAGGTAGTGGTTCCTTTCGTTGAGTTTAATGTAAAAAAGCAGCGTGTGCCTCATAAACTTTTGTTTCCTTCTCATAAAGTAAAACAGTGTTGCGCATTCGGACATTTACTGTAAAAGCCGGAAAGCCAGCTGAAACTTGAGTAAACTGGAGTAAACTGGAGGCTTTTTTGATCGTTTCGTTGGTACCAGAAAGATAGCGGGCAAAAATGGCTTTCGCCGTAATGATGATGGGGAATTGAGTAGGATTCCATATGGGCGAATTTCGATGAGTACTCAGTTGCCATTTGGAATCATCATCAGAAGCGTAGCCTAATCGAGTCCATTTAGAATCCAGAGAACAAGAAGCGGAAATGGATCTAAATTACGTTTCGGCGTCTGCTTGCTTTCAAAAACATTATTATACGAAATATATATCTACAACACATGTTGTTGAAACCAAAGGCAATTTACAGCAAAGTGCAAATGGATGGAATCATCACATGGACGGAAAAGCACAGGCTCATGAAAATGGCCGCAGGACTCTTTTAGAATTCGAGCCGGAAATGGATGAAATGGGGCCGCTTTTTGAAAGTTGTTGTTATGTAAAGTTTTGAGCGAAAACACAGGCGTTCTATTATTTTGGACTTGAATGTGGAAGCTTTCTCTGTTTGAATGTATGTATGTATTTAGACTCGTCTTTTTTTGTGAAATCCCTCAGGGCTTTGTATTCTTTTGGGTAAGTGTGTCCAGAGGGTTTTCCGTTTCGGTGATCGGTTCTGCCAATTCTGCGGTTCTACTGGTAGAGTAAAACATTTTCGGATAAAATTCCATGGGATAGATAAGGATCATGGTTTTATGGAATGTGTGTAAAACCGCAACGTATTATTGATGATAGAGCTCACGAACAAACATTCGATGGTTTTTTTCAAACCTTCTGAAACAGTACATGTATACGTAGGAATACAGTACAAAAATATATTTTTTGGGGGCTTGTGGTGGTGAGAAAAATTACCCAAGAATCTTATTTACAGAACAACTGAACACATGTGTTCCTCCAGCCGCTGGAGCGAGTGAAAGCAACTTGAACGGCTTGGTTCCATAAGAAACAAGGGGGAAAGCTGCTTCCAAAAAAATAAAAATTACCCGGCTTCGCTGTTGATGTAGTTTGTGGACGTGTGAGACTCGAAAAAAATTGTTCAAGTGACGAAAAGTATTTTTGGTTCTGACGGGAATATTTCCCAGAGTCCCAAGTCCCAGACAGTCTTATCAACTTTTTGAGAAAAAGTTGCCTTCCGTAAGTGACGTTTGAAACAAACCAAGAAATTATTTTGCAAACTTGATGACGTTTTCATTTATCCAAGAAAAAGAAGAAAATATTTTTTTCAAGCTGTTCAAGTATTCAGGTAGGAGGAAGAAGACGAGCGCTTGTTCGAAATTCATTTGGGACTTGTCTTCTTCGACGACGGCTGGAATGCAACTTCGCCGCGTTGTAAGAATAAAAAAGACGAAGAATCTCGAAGGAATCGCCGCCATGTCCTACAAAGAAAAATCTTTGAAAATATCACTTGAGCCCTTCGGCTTCGGCGATTCCTCGCCGTCGATTCAGCAACATACGGAAGTAACATGAGGAGAGAAAATAATAAAAGAGCCGTCGTTAGTACACAAGCAACGGAAAGAAACATAAGAGCTGCAACTGCCGGTCGACATTCGGCCATTTCGACAATGTAATGTCGTTATAATGTATCGGCGGTCGTCGAATGAGCGGAAGACCAAGAAGAAGAAAAAGTTGCTTTCTCATAAGGTGAAAGGCGAAGGATGAGCAAGTTATTGCGCTAATAGGAAAAGACAACATTGGTCTTTCATAAAGTACACATACAAAAGCAAGCGGTAGGAACAGCCTCAAAGAACCTGGACGAGGAAGAACAAGTAATAACAATCTGGATTCTTGAGGGTAAAAAATTGAGCAAAAAAACTGGGTTCCTTGTAGACCCAGCGAACGCTTAGGTTTTGGATTCTCCAGAGACCAATACTCCAGAACTCCAGCATATGCATCAACTCATAGTCCGTAAGGACGTACGTCTTTCATTGTGTCTATATTCTGTACGCTCAAGCACTTTCATTTAGAGATCCAAGTTTGTAGAAACTCACGTCTCCAAATACATATCTGCGCTATTGAACATAATTGGAGCCATTGAAATATCGGAGAGCGTTTCTTAAAATACGGGAAAATATAGGAATATGTCGGCCCTTTATACATGTAATCAATAGAATAGGAGTTTTGATTGCTAGAATTCATGAATGCCCTTTGGAAATACATAACTCAAAAGCTCAAGTTGAATGTAAGTTTGAAGAACATATCTAATGGATCTTTTTTTTTGCCGAAAAAGTTTCTCCAGTATATAAATGATATTTATTCCGTCATTTTTTATCCTTTTCAGAAATGACTTGATCATCATTTTTTCTTTGTTAAAAAATATTATCTTCGAATACCTTAAGACCCTCTGAAGCAGTGACGCTTTTGTAAGGCTTGATAAAACCCGCTTTGAAAGCGCCGCCGCTTGAGGGCGCTGCTGCATAAAAAGCGCAAGTGTAAACAAAAATACCTCAGTCAGTGCACAGTGAGTTCTGTCAAATTTATATTTTTTTGTCAGACAGACATTTACTTTTTGTATCATTCAACATGTCTGCCGCAGGCTCCAGGTTCTCACATTTTATTCTTTCTTCCACGAACACAAAAAGCCCTGAATTTTCTAAAGCAGCTTTAAATCCATCCGCACCTTTTCTTCAAAAGTGCTTATTTGCAGCTGCAGAAAGACTAACAAGACTTTGCAAAATGTCGAGTGTATTTTTGTGATATAAATGGATGGATGAGAGGACGAGTGTCTGTGTTGATATGAATGAATACTAGACACACAAGTCGTGCCTTTCATCGCACGTCTTTATGCATTAGACACGATTCAGCGGGTCCAGATGATGTTACAAGGGGAAAGCTGGAAAAACGGGGAAACTTTTCCCATCAAAAGACAGCTAAATGCAGTGTAGTGATGCTGTGTAAGAGCACTTGAACTACGCCTCCAACTTGGACTCTCTCTTTTTCAGTCAGATTATATATAATGCCCGGGAGTTGCTTGTCTGACTGACTGTCGCAATGGAAGGGAAAGTGGATCATCATATCGTCGAATATAAGACTCACAAAAGAAAGCAGGTTCAAGTCTTTTATAGTTTAAAAGCACAGGCTTTATATGGACTGAAATCCGACTGATGGATGCAAAAACTCGAGTTCTTCTTACCTTCGGCAGGAGCAGAATTTCAATGAGATTTTCTGCCCTCTACCGCGAATTTTGCAATTGAAATTTATACTTGGAATTGAGTATTCGGAGTATTAGCATTTTGGGTTTCTGAATTCTGAATTGGTCTAAATTGTTTGTCTTTGGAACTGAACCGGATGATTATTCGGAATATTTTACCTTTACGCAAGAAATATATAAAAAGTTTGAGATGTAGGATAAAACTTTCTCTTTTTTGAAAATTTGACAGAGATTTGAAAAAAATTACTGAGAATGTAAAAAGACAGCATGACACGACCACTTTAATCAGGTTATAGAAAAAAGGAAAGACACGTTTCAAAGCCATCGATTTCAACTTAAAGCTTGACTTTCTCCAAAAATCTTATTCCAAGTTCCAAAAAAGCTGCAGTGGCATGTAAAAGTGGTATCTCTTTTGTGCGTGCCTTGTTGATCTTGATTCGATTCGACTTTGGCAAGTCTTGAGTCGGAGCGGGGAAACGTTCGGATCAATAGACACATGATGATTTTTCGGCATATCCGAATTTTCCAAGTTTTATATATATATCGCGCTAGATGAAGAATAAAGCTGATTGACTCCAAGATGGCCTCATGTGCAATTCGGCTCACGTTTCCGTCTTCTTCTTCTTCTTTCGGGGGGAAAATTCAAAGCTCAAAAGTGAAAAATTCAGAGTGCAATGAAGCGGGGTTGCTTGGAAGAGCGAACCAACCGTTGGAGCGGAAACGAACAGTATAACAAGTGGATCAACATGCCGAACGAATACAAGAGAAATTGCGTTAGCAATGCTTGGTTTCTTGAAGATCCAGCAGCATGACAATGCCTAGACACTGGAAGATTTGGCTAATAATCATAATTTCGGATCAATGTCAAAAGACAGTGTTCTTGAACATTATTGTTAGCAATGCAGACTTCGGACGTCAGTCTTGTAGAAGACGTTGACGGTAAATTATGACAAGATAAATGGAAACGACACAAGAAAGTCGATTGCCAGAAAGCGGTCCCAAATGGTAGCAAAAAATGGTCCTTGGGCGACGAGAGACTTGTCTTGTTTATGGCGGTGATAGACGTGGCATCAATCAAACAAGACAGTTTTTTTTTCTATAGTTCTTTGTGAATATTTGCTATAGTAAAATAGATTCTTTGAAAAAAGTCGCTTTTTAAAATTCCCGCTAAAATTATTTTACACTTTGAAAACAAGAAAAGCTCTAAGTGTTCAAAGCGAAAGAGTTCAAAAGCGTCAGTTGCGTCAGGTGAAGCTCAAATTAAATACAAAAGCGTCTGACGCTGACACAAGTTTACGACTAGCCATTAGAAGAACTGACTGAGAAAATTTAATTAGACAAAGGCATATAAAATTTTACACAAGAGCATAGCGTTTCATTAGAGACTTTGTTGGGAGAAAGAGCTAGTATGAGGAGGATCAAAGCTTTTTCATGTTAGAAACCGGAGCTTGTTTAAGGAAAAAGTAGTTGTTGATGATGAGCCTTTGTGTAAATCCTAGGTGACAGACTTGATGAAATTTAAGCTCCTCACCATCACCTTGGTGACGGAAGGCTGGAGATTAACATGGCTTCATCACATCAGAATGTCAGAGCAAGAGAACAAGACCGGATATATTTGGAGCAAACAAACTGGAAAAGCCTGGCTTGGCTTCGAGTAAATTCCTACCAGAAGCTACTGTATCTGAACGAAATTTTAGCTGGTCTTCCATCTACTTATATTAGAGTCAAAGTTGCCTTGCGACCACCACCCCAAGGGCCTAAAATGTCGAGGAACTAGTTTCGTATGTACACAACTTGTGTACACGATTCTCTTGAGCAAATTTAATTTAGACCTTCTATAAGTCGGCTGTGTCTTGGGGGCTGATAATAACGCCGAAATGAGAAAGTACTAACAGTGGCGTTGGCGTTGCAGCAACTTGAGAAGAAGACAAAATTGCTTGTTCTGTTTTTCTCTGCGACATTTGTGTCATCACCTCAAAGCTGTAGAATTTAATACTAATTTCGCCAACATTTTCATTCAAGTGTCTGGGAGGAAAGTCGCAATTTTACGACCAAAGTCTAGAAGAACAAGCTTACTTAATTTTGCTTCAGGTAAAGGACAAAAAGGCAATAAAACGTCTATAGGTATAGACACGCTGAATTTTTGATGGACGGACCATCATCATAACCCATGAAACGAATAGCCTCGAAGTGGCCTTCAGAAGAGCTACGGAAAATATTCCCAGTTGAGCGTTTTTAATTCCAGCTTCATTCTTTGTAGAACAAGAAGTGTAACTTTCTTCACTTTCCACCAACTTTTGCAAAATAGACGCGAAAATATTCTGCACTAAACTTGTGAGTGTTATAAATTTAGTAGGTTTCGAAGAATGTCAAAAACATGGCGAATCTCTATATACTTGACTCTTTTCTTGACATTACATTATGCATCTAAAATTTATTACAAGAAAGACAAGAAGAAGGCTAGAAGCGTACTACAAGTACTAGAACGTGACCCCATTCAGCAGGGAATTGCTCCAGGTTATGATTACAAATGGCTCGTGGTAAATTTTTGCAATTTACTCCAAGAAGCCAAGATGCTATTTTTTTTGCAAAACGCAATTTCCAAGCTGTATGTGATTTAGTGCCGTGTATGAACATTAATGGCTGCTATAATAATAAGCGGTTGTGGGGATGACAATGAAAAATTGTGCATTAATGACCCTTTTCCAAGATAAATTTGACTGTAGGAACGCCGATCCAGGAGCAGAACCCCCCCCCCCCCGAAACTGACTTCTTCAAACTCGCCAAGTTTTGTAGAGCCAAAAGATATGTACAAAGTACAAGCAGCCATTACTTGATGACTTTTCAATCTCTAGAACTTCAAAGAACTTGTTGGCGGTTTTGCCTTGTATGCATTTGAATAGGCTTCAGAAACATGCATATACCAAAAACTGGCGGTCAGATGAAATGCGCGCCGCTTCGAGACAATGGACAAGGAGAGAAATGATCTTGTCAAACACAAAAGAGGTGACAAGTAGAGCGCGAAGAGAAAGCTGTGTGTGTTTGCGGTCTGATCTTGAGGGCGATACGACTTTCTTTGTCGGGGCAAGAATGAATATTCCGTGCATAGAAACCTAGAAAGAAGCTGCTGCTTTTGGTACTTCACTTTTGGCACCAGAAGCCATAATAGAAGCTGCCTCAGAGATTTTCGAGACTGAATTTGCGTGGGGTTGACTTCAGATCAATGCTGAAGAATGGAAGCAACAGCATCGACGCCGACTTTTGTTCTTGGTTCCTGCCTATTTTGTGACTTCAGAACGTGGAGGAAGTGAAGGAGGCTTAATAATTCAGAAAATTTTTGAAAATTCTGAGCATACAGTAGTAGAAAAAGACGACCAAGAAAACAACTTCCGGTTCCAGCAGAACAAGAAACAGGAAGAATGCAATATGGAATGGTATTGTGGCGGAACTTGTGAGTTTTTACATTTTTAGAATATGTACAAGTTGAATTACAGAAAATGTGGCGAAACTCCCAAAATCACCATCTGGTTTACAAGAACAGTAAGAAATCATGTCAGTTTCTTTTTGGAAACCGGAAGGAAACTAAAGTAACTCGATGTCGAAATTTCATAGTAGCTCCACTAATGGACATGTTGCAAAAGTTTTGAAAATCCGTGGATGAGCTAGTAAAAGTAATGCGATGAGTATCGTTAGTGTCGCTAGTTTTCGTTGAAATTTTCACTACTACGTCTACACACAAGAGCCATGAAATCTGATGACTTTGTGGTACTTTTACAATGTTAGGAACAGGAATATGAGAAACACGAAAGACAAGGAAATTATGCAGAAAATTCCGGGGAACCAAGTGTGGTTAATGTGTCGCTTGAACACAAGGATCGGGTATCTCGATGGCTATCTTTATGGCTTGAAATGAGGGTTCAAATTGCCTGTTGTGTAATATAATGTTCTTGCTTTCTCCTGAAAGCCTGGAGGCAAAAAAAGACTGGAAAATCTTTGCGAGGATATCAGGAAAAGGGGCAATTATGGGATGGAAGGAAGTTTTTTAAAAAGAACGATTCATTATTACCTGCAACGAACCCAGTAGCTGCCGAAGTGGGCTCGAGTTGATTGATTCCGTCAGCGGTTGTTGAAGAAAGCGGGGCCGTTGCGGATGTTGAAGGAGAAGAAGAAGAAGTGGCTTCAAGTGGGGAAACAATGGGAGGATTGTTAATCAGATTAGTGGAATAAGCTCCTCGTAAACAAGTGGAAATGAGGACGACAAGTCCCACAAGGGATAATGTTTTTGTTGTGGTCCCGGCTCGTCCCAGCGATGGCGCTGATGAGCCTATCAAAGCGGCCATTTTCGTGAGATTAACGGCAAACAGTAGCTTAACTATGGACGAGGAGAGGCTACAATCGAGATTTTATGGAATTGTTTTGCAGAAATGTGGAAAATTTGGACGACGATTATTATTACTGTTGTTGCTGCTGATTATGAGGATTTGACACTTTTGGTCCATGTCCGCTATGGATTTCGGGGATGTGTAGGGAAATCTATGCTGGATGCTGCAAGCGGAAGTGGGAAACACCGAAATTCTGGACCCGAGTTCCAGGAAAACTGAACTGCAACTGAGGGAAAGTTGGTAGGAAAGTTGCTTGTCTTTCAAGGGAAGAAAGTAGGGGGGAGAAAGATAAAGAGAAAGCATAGGAGCGAGGTGTAGATGTCCTTGGGGGTGGCGCGGGATGTAAATGCGCGGATTGTAAACAAAGCGAATTTTCGAATGCGTGAAAAATATTTTGTTCGCAATTTTTTAATTGGTTCTTGTGCAAAAATCTTAGTTTTGTAGTGTAGGATATAAAATTATGATTGATGAGTTTTGGGTGGGCAGTTGTACTAGAGAGAGGACATGAATTTAGCTAGTTTAATCTAGGTTAAGAAGATTTTTTGCCTTGACATGACAATGGCTTCTGTAGAAGGAGAAGGTAAGTACAAGAATAATTTACAGGTTTTGATTGATTTTCCAATGGTATTTGTGTAAAAATGTTGAATGTCTTTTAGGTGTCAAATGCACAATTTGTGCTGAAAGCCATCCATGTGATAGATGTCCGTTAGTTGTTGGAGCTATCAGAATCAAAGACTGTCCAACGATACCTCGAGCAAAATTAACACTGCCGAAAGAGTTACAGCTATTAAGGAAGACATCGATTAATGCTGAAAAGCTGAGTGTTGGTCATGATGTGGTTGTTGCTGCGAAGTCAAAGATTCCAGCTGGGATTCAGTTTGGGCCTGTGGAGGCACCGCGTGTTGAACAGTTTAACGCTGGTTGTCCGTACAGATTGAAGGTAAGGTTACGATTGAATGAAATGTTGAAACGAACGTCTCCTAGATTGGAATCATGTATCAAATGTCGGTTGATTGTTACAGGTTTTTGGCACCAACGGAAACGATAGCTACTTGGACACTTCGTCTGAAAACTTTTGCAATTGGATGACATATGTGGCTTATTCACAGGACAAACAGTGTGTATCTTGTTATTGTTACCAACTGGAGAACGACATTTACTTCACAACAATCAAAGACCTTGAACCTGGAGATTTGTTGGTGGTTGGCTACGCTACTGGATATGGTGAAAAAATCACGAAAGACTGGTCGCAGTCGATGGTGGACCAAAGTTGCTTGAATCCTATACGAACTTTACCTGCGAACAAGACTTATGGTGGTGCTGCAAAAAGACTGAGAAGCGATGTAG
>JAQGBJ010003247.1:0-13297 GCA_034698345.1 Sphaeridia pumilis
CTGTCAATACGTGACATGTCTACAAAATCTTGTTTTCAAATTTCTTGTTACAGCTCCTCTAGCGGGAAGACCCAACGGCAAGAAATCTTGTGGACATTTGTACAAATGGCATCTCATCAGCATGCATTTACTTAGTGCCCGTCTTGATGAGATTACCTCAACTTTCTCATCTAGAACAAGCTTTCACTTCAGTATTATTCGAACAGTGCTATTTCAGCCGTCGTATGCATACATGCACGCCATTAGTTGGAGAAACTAAAAGTAACCTAGCAATGAAATTAGTCTTTTCATCTTAACCGCAAATTTCCCGCGAAAACAACAACAGCATAAAATGTATCTTCTCCCTACTTTTTACTTTGCCATTTTTTCTCATATCAACATTTACATTTCCCACACACTTTTAGCCAAACCAGATCAAAACTTGCATTACCTTTTACGTTCAAAGGCATAAATACAAAACTTTATCATTTTCTCATCTGACTCGTCTGATAACCTTGTTTCTTATCCCATCTTTTCAAAGTTTTGCTCAAAAGATATTTTTGTACAGCATTTATATTATATTTTCTTTCTTTTAGTTTCCTTCTGAATCGCAACCTATATATTGTAAGGACTCAGCGGGACTCTGTCATATTAATTACAGAAACACCACAGGACACCACAAAATTCTGAATGCATCTTCTTGAGACTCTGGGTTCTAAAAGCCAAAAGAATTTTTTTTAGTCACAAAAGAAGAAAAGAATCCGGAAATCCAAAAACGCTTTCACCGAGCTCAAAACCGTGACGTCTTTGCATGCATATAGTTTTGACTTCAACAGGTGCTTTAATACCCGCAGATTTTAAAAGTATATAAAAGCAAACCGGGAAACTCGGGAAGAAAGTTTTGAGCCTCAAAGTCGTGGGCGAAGTTTTCAAAGTTTTCAACAATTCATCACCAAGTAGCGGCCTTAAGCTCCAGTTTACAAATAGAAATATATTTGAAATCGTTGTCTCATATTTTTTGTTGAAAGAATTTAACTGTACAGTAGCTTTGAATATTTTTAGCTAATTTTGCTATCAAAATTGCAAAATTGTAGCTTTGTCATCAGTATTTGTTTCAAAATATATTAATTTGTTGTTGAAACTCATTTAAGGCCATGCACTTAATATTTTGCTTTTACAAAATGTATTGTTACTCAACTGCGTGGTTATGCACCAAACCAATAAACCGGAAGTTATTACGGCACACTTTTAGTATTAATTCAGCTTCTACTATAGTAGCTTCCGAATTCAAATTTTTCCGCAAGTCTCCCTCAATCCCTTGTTGGCAAACTCTTATAGCCCAATTCCCATTCAATCCATTAACAGTTTAACGGTAAGACCGCACATTACGTAAATGTTGCAGAAACGACTTTGGAGGATATTAAATCGCAGCCATTATGGATTCATACATACGCCATTAGCATCAACGCTCTGGCAGTAAACTGTTAAAATTACTTGTTGCTTTCACCACCAAGCCATATCGTAATAACATTTCCCATAAGCTTCGTCTACTTTCCCTTCAGCCTTAACTACCGTTTCAAAGCAGTTTCTACTACATGTAGTAAAATAAACTGCGGAATAATAAATAGAAGCGAATGTATATGCATTCTTGAGTTAGCTGTGATATTGCAACAACAACAACTTGTAGCCCCAATCCGATGCTTCTGGTATCCATTTAGAAAAATTTGATTAAGTGCCTCTGTACTAAAGCGAGCCGGGAATAGTTTTTCTCATCGCGGATTATTTCGCAATTGCACGTGGAAAGCGTAGGATCTCCAGGACTTTGGCGGCAGCTCAACGAGATTGTATTGGCTTTTTATGTTATTGTTCCCCCGAAGATCATTTCGGCAATCTGCCGCCGCTCGGTCGGATCAGATCATCCCTTTGCCATTTTTCCAGGCATTTGTGTACGTAAGTGGGATTCTGTATGGCGAAAGTATTTTATTTTCTCCCGCTACTAGTTTTTAAACCTGATTGAAATCCAGCCTTCCAGGGTTACAAAATGTGATTCTGAGCCACGGAAATACAGAAAATATTCGCTAATGGCATCCGGATGAATACGGATTGTCAGTTCTTCTGCTTTTACGTAAACTTTCACTCAAATTTATTTGTGCAGAAACCTTATGTAAGAGGAGCCATTTAATTTGTTGATTCACTTGGTGTTTACTTGAATATGTATTTTTGGTTTAGCTGTCTCTCGTGAAGGCTTTTTGAAAACGGAGTTTGCCCCACAACGGAAACGTGATGAAACCATGTAAGCAAAATCCTATGGAGAAATAAAACCCGGGATTCCTCATAAGGGACTATGGGAAAACAATCATATGATAAACTACATAGCTGAACCAAGGCTATGACGCTGTTGCATACATATATCCATTCGCCGGTCACTGGTGTAATTCCAGCCATAAGCTGCCCGTTTATCCAGGTCGGATCGTTCAGAAGGGAAAGATAAAGAAAGACTGTCGGAATCGTATTTCTTTTTGCTGCGGCTTACCTTTCTTCCCCAGGATCTGACTGAATCTCCCGGGATGGCCAAATCCTTCTGGGTTAGCCGAATTTTTCAAAACTGTGATCCAACCCGGTTTAGCCTTATTAGGTTGGCTTAGAATACGGCGGGTATTTTTGCTTATTTCTGGATATTCCTCCCAGGTGGAGGAAACAAGGCTACGAGTGAAAATTTACTCTGAGAAAAAAAGAAGAGGGGATGAATATAGTGGAGTTTTTTTAGAACCCGTCACAAAAATTCTAATGGTTATAGCCTACTCAATTGAATTGACGTGTGGAGTTGATGGAAGGTTTCATAGGGTTTTAGACGAGCTTTCGCGGTACTTGCAAGTGTCGCTGGATGGAGAGAATTGCTAGTTACTATTAGTGATTCTAGTGGAGAGGAAGGGGAGGAAGCTGTCGAGAGATTTAAAAGACATGTCCCTCCAGAATAAATTAGGCGATGGAACATACGGGATTTTACAACTACTCCGATGTGTAGTGTGTCATCCAAACTACTATAAAAGTTGAACGTATGTAGTTGTCTCCAAGAGTGCTTTTTTGAAAGTGTCGAAATTCGTACTTGACGAGCATGTTATTACCCAAAGATCTCGGGCGTATATATTATTAGCACTGCTATGACTTACCCAAGGGATGCCGTTAAGTATAAGGCGAGAAATTCGCAAACGTCATTACGTCCTCATGTCATACACGGCTGCCAGTTACCAGTCTACGAGTTTTGAAGCAAAAGTATATAGCTTGAAATTATTTTCTAGCTTCAGCCTAGGCTAGTTACTGGGGAGAAAGTAGGACACTTGTTTGGACTTTTGGATTCCAGGTCTTCTCTAGCTTCTAGACTTCTAGGCTCCTACGAAACTCAATATTGGTCATCATCAGCTTCGGCTTCCTTTGCAGTTAACGTTGTTATTAACGCCAGGTATGTACATGTGTCGGATGTAATTATAACGAATAATGTTCGGAGAGCAGATTCTCTCCTAAGCTTGGCCACTGGTCAACCAACATTCGATGTTTTTGGACTAAAACTTTCTCCAATAGGTTGGAAATCCAAGTCCATGTTGTCCATTCGGCGACATATACAGTGGCATTGGCGGTTCAAATTTCCATGGATTCCCATGAAACTGTAATTAGATATCGCGGACGACGTTGCCATGCCAATTTTCTCTGTGGTCAGGACGGACATATGAACTAATGTATCGGTTTACTTTGATCATGGAAATGTCCTACATTGGGTGTGGCGGGATTGCGTTGGTGACAACAAATCACATTGCTTAAAATGAAACTACGTCGTAGGTATATTTCTCTTCGAATCCGAATTCAGTCCAACACTTCGGGATCTGGTTCAAAGACCACATCAACGGTTCAAGAACCAATTAATCTTTAAAAACCTTGATTAAACTATAGGATCCTCTCGAGACACTTGAATTGCTCCTGCTATTAATTCTTCAACTTTCATTTCTAAAGGCTCTTCCAACACAATAACTTCGCCCACCCCCGCTGTGCCCTATATTGGGCCGGGCCTATATTGGCTGAAATTAGATTCCGACGGCTTCACTAATTTACTTGATTAAATTACATCACACACATACACATCTTCTATCCTCTCCTTCATCTCAACTTGTCACTTATAGCCAATTCCCTATTCGATCGAAGCGCTAGCTTCTTAACGTCAGCCGCTGAATTCTAAAAACCAAGTAATCAAGTCTCAAAGGATGTTGAAAAGTATAAAAAATTACCTCTCTCCAATTTCAACGGCCCAAAAAGCCGCTCATGTCAATGTATAAATAAATGACATTTTTTCAAGACACTTTGAACATGGCTAGAGATGGTAGCGTCAAGCTGCCAGCGCTTACAGCGCAGCGTCGGACCGATTTAATATAAGCAACCCTATGATCCGCCCACGCTCGCCCACTTTCTCTTTTTCCAGCTCTGACGTCATCAAAAGGCCTTGTTGCTGTGTGCCCTCGGTGGCAGCGTCTGGAAGCGTTGGAACGCTGCTACCGCCGATTCTCCCTCAGTTTGCACTAGTTACTCTGTAGAGGTAAATCTGCAAACAGTTTTCACACTACATTGCCTCCAATGAAAATTCAAGGCCTCAAACCAACAAAGTGAACACAAAGTCAATTCCTATATGCATCCGCTATTCTTAACATAACTCAACTTGACGGTTTTGCTAAAGACAATTTTTCGCTTCGTCGACTTAAATTGACCTGCATGCATACCAAAATCTTTTGGCAGAAATCCTTCAAATTTTAGAGTTCTTCAGACAATTTGCAAGCTGCTTTTTGGTTCTCTGACGAAGTTTGTCAATTTCAAATGGAACAGTAGTGTAATAATGCTATAATCGTCAATACGATTTTAACATGCTAACAAAATTTAGTTTTCGAAAAAGCCCCATGTTATTTAAACGCGGAATCTTGATGGTACTGAAAAGCAATGAGCCAGCATAGCTAAGCAAGTTTAGTTCTAAGCACCATTATTTGGCTGAAAATTTATGTATGCATTTTATACTTGGGGGAGTATGCATTATATGAAGGTTATGGGCAAGGATGGTTATCTTTTTGGAAATACGATTTAACATACTAAAAGAAAGTTTAGTTGGTCAGCCTCCAAGCTAATTGGCCTGTTTATAGGGTTTGAAAGCTAAGTAAGCATTGCGACTAAACAGCACGGAAATACACACAAAACAACGAGGCGGATCAAATATATACAAAATTAAATCAGATTGCTGTTTTTTTGTTAGATTCTTTACTGTGAAACCTATTTAGCCAAGGAAAAACATGCGTCGTATTGTGAAGGAAGCTATGCTACTTTCAGATGGTATATATAACTAGTTAATGACAACTTAATTGTAAAAGATTAGAAATAAACAAGTTTGATACAAGACAATACGACTGAAAAATGTATCCAAAAATTGTGCCGGAACAGATGGCTTCAGTGAGAGAATTTATAACAAAAAAGTAAATGTGTTGTTTATTATTATTTGTTGGTTGTCATGTATATATAATTCTTCTACGACAAGAACTTGATTTTGATCTATTGACAAGTTACGAGTAAACACAAAATCAACGTTACAATTTAAATACACAATTGAATATTTCTTTTCTTTTTTCACATTCTTTGGTGTGTTAACGTGTTGTAGAGAACGGAACCAGATGTGTTGTAGTAGTGTAAAACAGATTTATACAATTTCTACTTGTCTATTCGCAATTACATCCTAAGCTGTTGTCCTAGGATTTTCACAATTGAGGTATGTAATAAAAAAACGATAAACAAATAAAGATAAAGAAATATTATGGGTATCACAAGGATTTGGAAGTAGTTGTAGACTCATTTTGCTCTCCAGCTAGGGGGATAAAGTCTTTGTCGAGCTACATATAACTCGCTTCATCGATGGATGCAAAAAAGAGGATATTGCTCGGACTCCATTGTGTACATTAATGGTATTGTATGTATCGTAATGACTTCTATATGAGCTAATATACATCGAAATTCTAGTGGCTGAAGTGAAAACCAAATTTCAAAACTTGTAACTCTCCCACGGCCAAAATAAAATCAGTCCGTCATTCCGAATTACTATTTTGTCGTTAAGTAATTATATATGTATGTATAAATTCTTGACACCTCAGTGGCTACGACGACGCTTGAAACGCAACAAAAAGCTGGCGAGTTCTTTCCAATCGACGTTAGAATCATCGATCCCGTCAAACATAGCTTTTCCATGCAAGACCGCAATTGGCCCAGAAGTATGTGTCAAATTCTCATTGATCTCCAAGACGGCGCGGCTTGAAAAAAACAAAAATAAAAGAACGCGGTGTATTATGAGGTTATTACTACTGAGTTCAATGTGATTCGCAGAGTCTAATCATCGCAAATAACGAATAATTTGTTATCTGTAATAATAGCATTATACCTTTCCGGGCTGGTTGGATACTTCTACGTTATTGTCTTACCTTTAATACCAGCCCTGTGTCTGAATGCTAGTGACAATAAAGCAAATCAATGAATCAATCAATTGAGTTGGACTACGTCACGTCACTGTCTCCTTGAGTCATGCAGTCAAAATCACTTTGAAGGTCTTCATGTGATGATATTTCACGGTAGTACACATTGAGGTGTTTTGGCGACTTGACAAGGGCATAAGCGTTGGCGAACATCTCAGTGCACTGCATCTTCATTTTGGCGTCATCGATAATGATTGTCAATGACATTCACGGTGACGTGCACTCAAGGCAAGGGTTCACGTTGGACCCAGCCAAGGAATACCGCAACGGAAATTGCTCGGCGGGATTATTGGTTCCGTTGAGAGTACTACGTGGCGTAGGCAACGGCTCATGGGCTTGGCGCCTTTGCGATACGTTTGAATGCTGGTACGCAGCTTTTATCTTAACGATAACCAATCATGGCTGAGCACATTATTTGCCGGGCAAAGTTTGCGGGATTGAGAGGAAAACCGCATTGCAAGCAAAAGCTTTGCAGAAATTAAGATTTTTCAGTATTGTGTGCTTTGCAATACCTTATTTGAGATGTGTCGTTACTCCACTTGTTACTGTTTCGCTTGATCGAGGATTCGACACAGAGAAAGAACGAAACCAAGTACACAAATGCAACCATTGTCTCAGGTATGACCCTTGAACAAATGTACGTCGAAACAATGAATTTGCGACTTGAATTTTGGTGGAGTTTGGCATGCTTCATTTTCACTTACTTGTAAGAATTAAGGCACTTTTCGAGATATATATTGAACACTATTGAATCAACGAATTGTGAGTGATATTTGGTTTCGTCCGTTAACCTTCTTCTTCTCTTTGCAAATGAGTTAAAATTGTTGTTTTTGTCAAAAGTCATTTTTAGCTGATACATTGGACGTCACCAATATTTTCTCCGGGGAAACAGAAAAAGCAGCTTTCATTGACCTTAGGTTTACGCAAGCTTCCAGGAACACACAAGTCAGCTGTTGTTGGTTAAATGGTTAAATTAAATGGTGGGGAATGGAGCTGACAAGTAACAGGAGATGACGGGTGTAATGTCCTTGTCTAAAGGAGTCTAAAGTTTGAGTTACAGTTTAATGTCCTTCCATCAGCTGGGTTTAATGGCCAAGAACAAACTTCAGAGAACCTGTCGCTCGATTAAAGATTAATATTATCTGGTTTCTGAACCTTTGGATTTTGTTTTCAAGAAGTTTACATGGATGTATTAACTAAATAGATTACACAGTAAAGAATCTAACAAAAAACAGCAACCTGATTTAATTTGGTATATATTTAATCCGCCTCGTTGTTTTGTGTGTATTTCCGTGCTGTTTAGTCGCAATGCTTACTTAGCTTTTAAACCCTATGAACAGGTCAATTAGCTTGGAGGCTGACCAGCTAAATTTTCTTAGTATGTTAAATCGCATTTACAAAAAAAGATAACCCTCCTTTGCCCATGGCCTTCATATAATGCATACTCCACCAAAATAATGCATATATAAATTTTCAGCCAACTAACGGTGCTTGGAACTAAACTTTCTTAGCTATGCTGTCCCATTGCTTTTCAGTACCATCAAGATTCCCCGTTTAAATAACATGGGGCTGTTTCGAAAACTAAATTTTGTTAGCATGTTAAAATCGTATTGACGGGTATAGCATTATTACACTACTGGAACCTTAAGAAAATCCAACATTCTTTGATGACACTCGTTTTACAAAAAAGAATGACACAACTGACAAGCTCCGCAAGAAACTTATTTACCACCCAAGGCCTTTGTTACATATATGGAACGACACATAACACGTGTTCTGCAAACACAACAACATAAATATATACTTTCCCAGATTCTTTCGTAGCTTTATACGGGCATAGAATTTGGAAAAATGCTTTCTCCATCCGCCACCACCAACACCATTGAATTGAACTAGGCGGATAAATGAGAAGGAGGATTTATGATTCTTGTACAACATGCTCAATCACTTTAATACTCATGGAAAAAGCCTGGAAGGCTGGCAAGATCCGGGGTCAATTTTTTGTAAAAGTGTTCCATCCCCAAGATACAAGGAATCAAGTTCCACTTTTTGCCATAGAGCAGCAGAACAGAAAGCTTCAACATACGTTCAACAATGTACTCGGGAAGCATACAAAAAATGATACCGGGTAGCATCCTACCCGGCAGCCCGTCTGTTTTCCATTGATATGGCGGGAGCTACTTAAAATTTTGAATGACACGGACCTCATGTTGTTGTCGCCACCACATTATATTTCGTACATGAAAACAGCCTTGCTACACAACAACTTGGATACAATGCTCTTACTTTTACAGCTATAGAGCCGCAGTGGAAAAAATGAGAATCATATTAACGTATTAGAATGACGGACGGACGACACACAAAAAGAGGAAGAGCATGTAATAATATTGCAGATTCGCGAATTTCCACCCTAAAAACTTTCTTTGGCTTTTAGTAGTGAGCAACAAGAAAAATGTGACTAACTTTGCCAAATTTGTCTCACATATCCTCCGCCCACTACAAAAAGGCTCCTTGAAAGAGTCTAATGAAAAACTTTCCAAGTATCTATTAGTCCATTAGATTGTATCTTAATTTCAAAGGACGTTCATTAAATGTATACACTGTAGCGGCATTTCCTTATTACGTTCTTCTTTTACACATGTCTTTGTCGTCGTGGCGGCTAAATTACATGTTGTAATGAATGCAACTTTTCTTCTTGGCTCGTGTATGTGGCTTTGTTCTTATTAGCATTTACATTAGGTGGAGAAAGCAGAGGACAGAAAAAGAGAAGACGAACAACATGTTTCTCTGTCTACAACTTTCCAAGCCGCAGGATTAAAGGGTTCTTAAGGCTTAGCTTCTTTTCTGTCCACAAAGTACACACAAGACACAAGTTACTTTCAAAGGTGTAACCTGAATACAAGAGTCTACAATTTTTGGAACATATATGGCGGCTGAGAGATTGACTAACTAAAGCTACACATCACGTCCAAAACCACATGGAAATCAACAGAGATTCCGAGCTACTTTTAATAATGCTTTTCTTCTCGTTTCACGTTCCCGAGCTACAATAGAGCAACTTGCGAAATTAGTAATAGTGTCACCAAAAAAACGTAGAAGCTGAGAATTTTTCGTTGAAAACCCGGGTTTTGTAGTGGGTGGGAATTTGTTGGGGGCGGTTACACCTAACCCACTTGTTGCTTTGTCCAAAAAAACACAACTTTTGCATTACAGAAATTGTGAGGGACGAGAAAAAATACCAGATTGGCTTTTGGTTCTCAAGTGTGTATTGTAGTTGTTGTTTAGGTGGTTCTTATGGCCCAAGAACTCTTCTATATTTTTTTAGCTTTCAACTTTTCTAAAATGACGACAATGACAAGTACGTCCTGTATACATGTACACTTAATCCCAGTAATCCTCCCTTTCACAAGTTATTGTCAGTTTCGCTTGTTGATACGCTTTATATTTTTTGAGAGCTTTTTTTGCTAGGAGCTAGTAAATGTGTGGGACTAGAATTTTTTAACCTAGTGCAAGCCCCAGAACATTGTGCACCTGAACTCAAAGTGTTTGTCGTCCGAGTTCAAGAAGTGGTTAATTACAAGGAGCTAGCAGTAGCATTATTGCCAAATGTGCTTCTAGTCTCCTACTAGGGCTGTAGCTATAGCAAAAGTAAATAGGAGTGTTGATAGACGTCCCAAATTGCATTGACACACTAATTTATCTCGTTTATCTCTCTCGTGGAGAAAACTGTTGCTTCCACTATATCCTATTAGGGTAACTCTGCTAGAATCTAGAGAAAACTAGAAGCCGTCTTTGCAAGAGGGATGTTCCATATCTGTTCCAGTTACAGTAGACCAACCAAGAGAGATCCAGCCATGATGAGGGAGAGAAAGGCAGATGTTCTTTGCTCGTCCTTGTAAATGGGGGTTATATGTCCTCCAAGAGGGAGACAAGTGGCAATAACTTTTAGTTGTAAAAGATTTGTCGTCATCCACTATATTCCATGGTATATACTTGACGACCACGATTCTGCTACGGTCCTAGCAATTCAGCTAACGAAACTACGAACTAGATTCTAGGAGCCATACAAAAATTGTACACACTTCTAGAATCGCCATCCATCTCGAAAACAACAACACGTAACTATCTACATAAGAAAGCTATTAGAAGAAGCTATGGGGCATCTCGAAGACAGAAAAGATGTTTCGTTTGTTTGTTTGCGGACATGTTGGTGCAATTGAAGTAGTTGTTGTAGTAGTGGGCGGTTTACTACATGCATGTAAGTATGCTTGGGAAGAAGTAGCTTTCATTTAATTATTTTTTCTTCTTATCTTAATTAAAAAGTGTGTAGGGGTCTGTCTGGATGTCCTGACGAGAATTTAGTCCGAGGTTGGGGGTTTTGGCACGAGGAGGCCGCAGATGAGATCGGAAAGAAACTTGGAGATGGACCTAAGAATAAAACAAAGTTTCTGTGGAAAAAATATATACGAGAATTTGAGGAGAAAGCTAATACTTTGCCCTTTGAAGTAAAGTGAGTGGGTAAATGGCAAAATGGCAAGACTCGTTTATCATAGGGTGGAGGCGGCAGATGATGAGTGACACAGATGCGCCGCTTCACCTGAGGGCAGATTTGGATGATGACAATGATAGTGAAAAGTGATAAAGACGATGATGATCCAGACGGCAGCCATTATTTGCACCTTTTCCCCTTCTTACTTTGTGTACATACACGTGTGGAAATGAGCTTCCACTTTCTCTCGGTGAGTGATGAAATATATAGCATCTCCTTCCCATTACATCCTTTTTTCTCGGGATAAAAGACACCTTTTGTATTCATCAGCAGGCTTGAGCTCGTTGGTGAATGCAGGGATGTGAAATTAGGATTTGGGGTATTTACACCTTCGTCAGAAGCTTCAAAATGAGAGTGAAGTTTTTTCAATTTACTGCTCCTTGGTTTTGGTAAAGGTGGAAATATTTTGGGAAATTTTGAAATTTTGAGGATATTTTCTGGTGCAACAAGGAAACTAAAGAAACGTATTTTTCTGTACTCAAAAGTATATATGGAACGAAGGAAAAAAATGAGGGCTGCAGGAATAAAGGCATAATTTTTTATAGCAAAGCAAGAATGACAATAGATGAAAAAGTAGTGTTCCTGTGTATAAAAAATGTGTAACTGAAAAAAATGAAGGTTGAGGGTGTGAATAAAAATGTAAAAATTATAAAGTAAAAATGATGGATTCAACGTGTTCTAGAACCGGTAGAAATGATTTGGTTCAATTTCCTTTCAGATTTCCCTTGCGAGGTTTTATCCGATTATGTAGAGATTCTGGTACGGTTTTTCCGAACCGCAGAAACACGTTGGTTTCTGTGGTTTTGTTATGTTGACGTCTCGGTGATTACTTATAAAAGGTCTTGGAGAGAATTTTTAGTACAGATTCACAAATGTAGGGAGCGCTGTAGTGCTGGGGCTTTTTCCATCACGTTGTGAATTAAATTTTCTATCGCAATTTGCGAATACTGAATTCTGTACATTATCCCAAAGTTTTATTTGAAAACTACTAGACTGGTAAAAGAAGAAAAAAGTAACAGAATGTATTTTCATTGAGAAGCAACAAAAGAAACAATTCTGCACCAAGTGTTTGCTCATATAATTAGACAGGAGACGCTGTTCAAAAAGTACTACATATTTCCTGTGTCCACAAGCCTGTATTTTGCATGGCGAAAATTCTTCTTGTTATGCCACTATTATCACCAAAGTCTGTGTTTCCATAAGAGTCGTTTATCATTTTTGTCCTGACGGCTGTTATGGAAAAAGTGGGCTATCTTTCAGTATACCGCCATAACCGCCACAACTTTTTGTAAGTGCGAAAATGTGTGTGCTACTATTGCATCGTATTCTATATCCAGAAGTGTATCTTTTTTTATATATGCTCAAGTGACATCAACCAAGAACCCACGTTGCTAATACATTGATACAGGTGTTCTAAAAACTTGGTTTTGATACGGCGACAGCAAGTGTTTGAAATGGCCGAGATTAGAGCCGCCGAGACTAAAACTTGCACGGTTTTTCCTCAACTTTCCCCGAAGAATCAAACACTGATTTTTTGGATGTTGATGCGAAATGTCGGGTTGGCTTTTTCCGCTACTTATTCATCCATCTCAGAAATGCGTTTTTGAACGTATTTCTGTATGGATCAAAAAGCGGGCATTTGTTTGAATTTTTATCAAACTTCACACCGAGTTCCTGATGAAATCTATTCATTCTAAAAATACAAACTGATTGGAACGGTTATTGAATCGAATACCAAGGATATTGATTCAAAGCCGGAAATAAGTTTCCCACTGCAGCTGAAGTTGAACACACACTTACGGTTTTTACCAAAGGCGGGGTTTAGACATTAATTATAAAGCTTCAGAATCCAATTTCACCCGTCATAATTCCTCCCTTCACGTTTAACAAGCTTTAACTGCTTCGGTTATTATTGGGTCGCAGGTCTCGGGTTGCGAAGTTACAGTTATATAGTTGATCTTTGCCGAGAGAATATAATATATAATATCCTGTATTTCTATGACCAGCCCAGCTGCTGCAACAAGCGGGTATTTACAGATAAACTTTGGCTAACCTTTTTGGTTTAGCGGGTATTTCAGCTCCGGTTGTACATGATGAAACTACATGGCTTTTATACACTTGTCTGACGGAATTAAGTAGTTGAAGAGACGACACGACATTCGATCTTATCTGTCAGGGGGCGCAATCGTGCGTAAATATATCCTGCCAAGGGATAAATTGCTTC
>JAQGBJ010003248.1:0-13297 GCA_034698345.1 Sphaeridia pumilis
TCGCCATGTAGGTTTTCCTCGATGGGAAGCTCAGGTGAGCATAGCTGACGAGAGAACTTGCTTAAGCAGCGCTAAGCGTTTTGACGGCGATGCAGAAGTGAATGGCGTTGAGCGGAGCCAGCCAGTTTGAGTATATCGAGTTTGTTAATAGTCCAGATTGTAGTTATATCTAGTGGAACCTCGTTAACAAGAACTGGTGCATTAATTAGTATTTGTTCTAGCGTTTTTTGTCTTTCACCGTCATTCTAAAGTCGAACACGGTAATGTAAGCAAACAGTAGGTCATACATCTGTAAAATCGCAAAATCCGAGAGGTTGGTAAAATAAATCAGACTCATTCTGCCGTGCATTGAAGCAGTGGTAACCAAAAATTACAAGATTCTCACATGACTCTGGTGTTTGAGCACACAGTAATTTCTAATGGAATTCTTCTTGTTTATCTCAAGGCTCACGGTAATGCAGCCACTTTTACGGACACCATGAATGAAGATAAGACCCTTGGAAAAATTCCAAAGTTCCCGTGTCAATATCTTCTGTTGATACTGACCCTCAAGTTTGCGTGATACGTCACTCACGTCAATGGAGCCTTTCAATTTCATGTCAGCGACAACAGACAAGAATTTGAGCTCGGGAGAATTCTGAGCCGCACTTGATGCAGACATCCTGGATGCTCTACGGTATAAAGATCACACAGATAATAATCGGTTCAAAAGTCAAGTAAATATGTAGAACAACGTGGAAATTGCAACAGAAACAAAAATACGACGAGATAGGCCTGAAGCATCAGCTCGTTGTAGCTTTAGTTTCTTCAATTTCCTCGCATTCTGTTTTTTTATTTTGAACAATGTTCGACTCACTTTTTTTCATATTCTTGCTCGGCTAGCTTTTCAGCTCCGGCGCGAGTCTTTGCATAACTTTGATTAGTTTCGAAATCATCAGCAGGCTTGAATGGGCAACTTGAGTTTTCTGAAGAGTCTTTTTCTTCTTCATTCATCTCGACTGTTGGTGATCGATTTTCCATTTCAGCCGAACTGATTTCCTGCGACTGAGAAATATCTTTCGTATTGAGTTCCTTGAGGATACGACGAGTTGCGTTCGTTGCTTCTTCTTCTTCGGCTTCATAGACAACATTTTGGAACTTCTTTCTCCCGCGGGATTTGCCTGGACCAGTAGCCTACCCATCTTGGTTTTAAGATTCTGCAGGAGTCTCTTCACCTTCAACATCTGAATGCTCCATAGAACCATCGGTGACAATAGAATCACTTTGAATAATTGCAAAAAAAAAACATTTATCATCATCATCATATTAGTACACAAAGAAGAACAAAATTTCATCAGCTTACTAAAAGCTTCGTCGGCGATTCTACTTGAGTCAAGGTTGATGCGGCTGTTCAATTTCATTTGTTTTAGTTCGGCTTCCACATCGAGTAGTTTTGCTTTTGCTTTGCGGCTTTTTTCTTTTTATCGGGCGAGCTTGGTTTTCAGATCAACAACTTCTTTTTTCGTAGAAGTAAGTGCAGCCTTCAGGTTGGAAACTTCATCTTCGCTGGAGGTAAGTGTAGCCTTCAGATTGGTGATTTCTTCTAGAGACATAGTAAGTCCAGTCTTCAGCTTCTGAACTTCTTGGTTTGCCACATCTCCACTCCCAATGTCAAGATCACAAGCATTTAAATACTCGAACGGCTGGACTTGTTTCAAGTTTGAAGCATAGCAATGCTTTTCACCAACTTGTAGAATTACTCCTACAGGAATCCCATTAGCCCCATACACAACTTGGTAAATATGTGCTGCTAGAGGATTCGCTCCGATTCGTCCATTTGGAACCATTGTATTGACGGCGACTGATTATGATGAATCCTTTATCCACAGGAGTCTGAAACATTTTCATATCAACGGGCTTCTTCTTCTTCTTTTTCTTCTCACATCTTGGAACCGTTGGTGGTTTAGCAAAGCAATTTTGCAATGCAGGGCAAATCAAACGCGAGAAGTAGATTTAAAAGTGCAATGCAGGGCAAACTAATCACGTGAAAGTGGAATTAAACGTGAAAATTGAAATGAATTGAATTTCAGGTGTAATTTGAAGAAAACAAAAGAAAAATGTGGAATTTGAAGGCATATAAAAAAGAATTAAAAGTGATAGTTGCAGTAATTATCATTTGCTGTTTATTCGTGTACCCTCTCAAGACTTGTTCCTCACGATTCGTCGGTTCGCTTCCCAATTTTGCCTTCCAAGGTCCCCAGGATCCTGCCTTCTGCATATTTACCCGACAATAATGTGCGCTAATTGCCTTTTACACTTCTCGCCGGATGAATACTTTCATAATACGGTTAAGGCGCCCTGGGAACGCTTCGCTTACGCAGCTTGCTACTGCTTTACCTAAGTCCTTACCTACAAAGTTTTATTCAGACAACGGTTCGTATTTTCCCGGTCCAGCGGAGCGCAGTACCTCCTGGTAGTCTACTCTGTCTCTTGTTTCCCATTTTCAGTCTGATGACTATTGTATTGTAAACTGGCTCGATAAGGTTGCCGTTTAAAAGAACTAATTTAACGGCGCATAGGAACGACAAAATAATTACCGGGTCGACAAAGATTGACCGGCTCGTGTTATCTTCGTCAAAAACGAAGACGTGACCGGGTAAATTCATGTAACCGAAACTGAGCAGCAATGTAGAGAATATATATATTTTCCGCTTGTCTTCCTGTACAGGCAGTACAAGTCAAACCCACTCGTCTTTGATAACTTCGAATTGTCGTCAATGACCGTTTCTTCATCGAATGATCTATATCGACCTCCAACTTTTCGGGTGGACTTTACGAACAAGAGGAAAGCTCTTGCTTATTATCACTTGTTTCTGGGAGATTTCTCACCTGGGCTTCTCTGCCTTCGAGGACAGTAGCACACTTGTGGGAAAGTTTGCAAAAAATACGATTTATTTGCAATCCGAAGACCAATGTCTGCTACCAGCAATCAGCAAGATTTTACAAAAGAGTAAACATTTGTTTCTTCACATTCAGATGCAAAGTCTGACGTAAGAACATATGGGAAATGTGATGAAGTGTCCGTAATGGCAAAAGTCAAAGACTTGAACCAGTGGCGATTTCGACTTGATTACTACTTGGAATGCAACATCAGTCAGCTCCGGCCAAAGATAATCCACACTGTGTGATTAAAGCAAAGCTTTTAAAAATGATTGAATCATAGAAGAGAGCTCTTGTGTGCTCTTCCGAAGAATAAGACTACGGCGAATTCTAGAGCTCGAATCGAGCAATAGCAAAACCTGGATAATGTTGACTTTTTTGTATATTCATACATGTATTTTCAATGCTGTCGTTCGCTTGCCTTGAGAAACTTCAGAGAAGTTTCAACTCTTTCAGGCATTCGGACGTCGGAATCGCAGTGGACCGCAGTGATTCCAAAGACACCACCGGTACTCTTGCGAAAAGGGCCAATAGTGGCCGAGCTGAAGGTAGAGGCTGCTGCTGCTGCCATTGTTGTAGTTGGGGCGGTTGGGTTATGGGTATGGGGCAAGAAAAACGGTTTCGACTTCGTTTAGGTTTGATGATTGGGCTTTTGTATCTGGGTAATGGGGCTTGTGTTCGAGAGAGTTGTCTGGTCTCTAGATGGTATCCGCTTCGGTCAGATGCAGGGATCGCTCTGTCAGTCCTTGTATGATAATCGGTTTGTATATATATACATCTTGAGAGAGTTTGTTTATATTTCCAACATGTTCGGCTGGATTCCAGTTTAATTTATTGTGCATTCCGGTCAATGTAGGGCATTCATACAGGAAGTGCTTCATGGAGTCAGTGAAATTCCTGGCACATACTGCACATGGTATTTCCGGTTGTTCATGTGGAATAGACAATTGGCTGTTTTCATACAGGAATACCCGCTCAAGGCGAAACTGCATAATAAGACGTTTGTGGCGAAGGGAAAGGCTGTCGTCAGCGAGATACGGAGGGACGGAATCTGGCGGAGGGATGAAAGTCCGGTAGGTGGCGTGTTTGACGGAGGTGTTGATCTCGTTCAGGTCAGCTGTTTTTGCTGATTCTTGAATGGTGACGCAATAAATTGACGTATTCATTCGAAATTTGTTGGCTCGTTTTATACAAGGTGTCACCGAGTCCATATTGTTCTAGTCCGTGCTTCCAACTTGTGACGATGTTCGATTTGGCTGTGTCTTGATGGGCGGAGTTGAGTAGCTCTTGGAACACTTGACGGCAAGAGGTTGGCGATTCATTTCAGTTCTCAGGATGCAGGCGGAGATGCGATTTGGGAGCAATAAGAGTTTGCGGTAATAGTTGTTTTGGACTGGTTCCAGGTATTTCAGCAAATCAATGCTCTAAATGGGGCAGCTGTATAGCAGAGTTGGTTTGATGGTGCTCTCGAACAGTGTGTATAAATCGTGGAATTTGGCGATTTTTGCTCGTCTTGCGATGGCTAGAACTCGGGATAAGGCGCCGTTTGCTTTGGTTTTGGCTTTGGTCATTTGGCTGCGGAAAGATGCTTGTGTCGTAAAATTCACTCCCAAATAGGTGTATTCTTGCACAATTTGGATTTTCTGGCCTCTGTAATGAAATTCCAAGTCTGATTCCAACCGTCCATGCCGGAATACGATTATTTGTGTTTTTCCAAGGTTGACTTCTAGGTCTTTAGCGTCAAAGTAAGTTTCTAGGTGAGATATTTTTTTGCGTAGGTCGATGGGGGTTGGGGCGAGGACAATTGCATCATCAGCGAAGAGGAGGAGGTGGACACTTTGGCGGTGGTTGATACGGGCGCCAAGGCTCTGGGACTCTTGCAGTACTTTCTCCATGTCGTGTATGTAAAGGGAAAACAGTAAGGGCGACAGAGAGTCTCCTTGGAGGAGTCCTTCGGTTATGGGTATGGGTGGGGTGGTTTCACCGTCAAGTCTTATTGTAGTGGAGGAGTTGTAATATATTTGCTGAATGATTCGGACTATTTTGGGGCAGATTCCTAAGTTGAGGAGTGTCTGAAGTAGCTTGGTGTGTGGCACGCTGGGGAAGGCGCGGGCAAAGTCGACGAAGAGGGCGTAAAGGCGGCGTTTGGGAGTTTTGAAGGTCAGCTGAATTAATCCGGTCAGTGTGAAGATTTGGTCCATACATCCGCGGTTCCGGCGGAAGCCGGCTTGTGCTTCTGGCAAAATGCCGTTGGATTCGGCCCAGGTGGTTAGCCGTTGGGAGATGAGTGACGTGAACAGTTTTAGCAATGTGCTAGCCAGTGCAATTGGTCGATAATTCTTGGGTTCCAACTTTTCGCCTTTCTTATATAGCATTACTGTTTCGCTTGTGGTCCAGCTCGCTGGTACTGTTTCGGTTTCAAGGACCTCATTAAGTAACTGGGTTAGTTGATAGAAGCCATTGGGTCCCAGGTGTTTGAGCATCTCATTGATGATGTGGTCAGGTCCTGGAGCTTTGTTGTTGGACAGGTTTTTTGCTGCTGCTTTAACTTCGGGGACTGTAAATGGCTGGGACATAGACTGTTGCGTATCATTATCGGTGATTTGGAGAAGCGGGCATCTGGGTGGTGTTATACTGTTGTAAAAGTCGAGCCAGGCGTGAGCAGGAATGGGGCATGGAGGTGCGGGCTGAAGGGTGAAGGGCTTAAGGTTTTGCCAAAATTGTTGTTGGTTTTTGGCGAGTTTTAGGTCTTCAACTTTGCTCTCCCACATGGCTTTCTTTTTCTTGTGACGTAAGTTGACGTATGTTTTTTGGAGGTCATGGAGTTTTTCGACGTGGTTCTGGGGAAAGTTGTGGCGTTTTGCTAGTTTAAGTTGATGGATTACTAGGGCTTTTAAGGTTCGGCATTCCTGGTCAAACCAGGGTTTTGCGCCTGGTAGTGCTTGATATTTGATCATGCCAAGTGTGCGGGCTACTTCGCCGATTTCGTTCACAAAGTCATCGTAGTTCTCACACTGTTGTAATTTAAGGTCAGACATTTCTTTGTAGTCTTGTTTCAGGTCTTTGTTCCACTTGTATCTCCATCGTCGCTCTTGTATTTGTTGGGTAAGGTGGGGCTGTAGGCGAATTCGCAGCGGTAGGTGATCAGATCCTGGTATTTGGAGTATTGCAAAGTCAGCTAATCGCGATGCTATTTCATAGTCCACCCATGCAAGGTCAATTACGGTGTGGTGAGGGGCTTTGTTAGCTCGTGGTTTGACGTATGTGTATTCCCCAGCAGTGTCGCCTGTTGCTTTTCCGTTTAGCAATACGTAGCCATGGCTATAGAATTCTTCAGCAAGGAGTCGGCCTTTGGAATTCACAGTTGCGTCTTTGCTGACTCGGCGTTGTTGAAGGTGTGGAAAGTCGAGGTCGTCAGTCGTATCAATTTCACCAACCCTTGCATTAAAGTCACCGATGATCACTGTTGCTGATGATGCACTATTTACTTGTTCAATAGTCCCCAGTAGTGTTTCGATTTGGCTTTGCGAAAACCCTTCGTTAGCATAAACAAAGCAAATGGTGATGTTGCCGATGGACGGCTCTAGAATTTTCGCGATGATGAATTGGTTGCTACGATGGCACTGCACAAGTTTTCGGTTCGGGCGTTTTTTAATGTATACACTTATTCCTCCGCTGGCTCTGCCGTGCTGGGTTGATGAGGTCGCGAATTGATGTATTGGGATGAAATTGTTGAAGATTCTGTCAAGTTGTGTTAACGTGCTGGATTTCGCCTCCGGTATCCAAGTTTCACAAAAGCCGATTATTTCACTGTCGAGCAGGTTTCTTGTGTTAGTAGGGTCGAGGTTTAAAATAGTCTGGTTTCCGTGGATGTTCCAAAAAGTAATCCAGTTTAGAGGGCCGTTGTTGCTTCCGGTATCTTGAGTTGTGTTTGCATTTTTATTATTCCATCGCCGTGTTATCGGTGGAGAATGGCTGGCGAAAGGATTGGCTGCGGCTTGAGGGTGGTGTGGCTTGTATTATTACTTGTCCGAATTCGTTGAGGATGAAGCGTTTTTGACCGGAAGCGTCCTCGGTATGGAGGATATAGTTGCGGATGTAGTATTTCAGGCCAGGCCGGTTTTCTTTCATGGATCTGCCAGCAGCTTGGAGGGCTTTGAATTTGTCACTTTCGGCTCTGGTTCTTGCTACTTGGACAGAGATTCTTGCGGTTTCAGGGTTGTCTGCGAATTGTCGTTTGGCTTCCAGGATTTTGGTTTTGTCTTTTGTTCTCAACAGGGTTAGCTCAACTGGTCGGATCTTGCCAGCTTGGTGTCTGCCCAACCGTCTGACTTGGTCAATGTCCACTGTCACGTTTATTTTCTGGAAGAGTCTTTCCACTTTCACTTCCAGGCTGTCGGCGTTTTCAGTTGGTGAATCATTTAGTCCAAAGATCATGATGGATTTCAGCAGGGTGCGCTTTTTGGTGTACTCAATTTCGTCTTTCAACGCTTTAATTTCGTCTTTTAGCGCTGTTAGCTCAGCAGTGAGAGGAGCCAAAGAAGTTGCCAGGGAAGTTGCAAGGGAAGTGGATACGGTGGTGTTGACGATGCTCGTCAATTTTGCCCAAAATTCGGGGGTCATGCCGCCGTTGTTGGATGTCATTGTTGAGGTGGTAGGGTTCGGATTTTGGGGCGTAACAGGTTGATCAGGGGTTTCCGTCCTGGAACGTTTCCTTTGTGGGGTAGGGGATCTTTGTGTTGGCATTAGCACTGTTTTACTGTCGTGCAGGAGAGCACACACACACACGTCCGTTCACTCTCAGCGCTCAAACCACTTTTCTCATGAAACCTATAGTTGACACAATTAACCCTGGCTGATCATGTTTATCAACAGAAATTACCCGAAGTCCTTTCCCTAAATCTTCGTGAGAGTTCATGGTACAACTGCCGTCTTGACTGAGCAATCTGGACGTTATTGGTTTGCTTCCGATCTCTTTTATGGTATCGAAAAACACTTCAATGCTGACGTCGCCTTTTTTATGGAAATACGGGTCACTTGACTTACTCTGAGCACATTTTTGACCAAAGTTTCTATGCTTGAAATAGTGATAAGCAGCACACGGAACAGATTTAAACGGACCAGGAATCAATTTCAAATTGGAATTCTCTACATCAGCCATCAATTTACGGAAGAGATCACCTAAATCTTTGAAGTGATTGTGCTTGTCTTGGCTTGTGTAAAGACCCATCACTTGTTCTATTGCTGTGTTTAAACTGCCATTTACTCCTAAATTTGGATTTGGTAAAGGGTTTGAACCTTTGTTATCCTTCCTTACCTTGAACTTCCTTTCATTGAATTTTTTGGCAAAGAATTCAACATGACTCTCCAGGCCTTCAAAAGACGAACTACCATCAAGTGCCATCATGTACCCAGCATACTCAAAAGCAATACGGATAATTTCGCCGTCTCCCTTCAAAGTGTCTTCGACAATTGTTCTAAGTCTCGTCTCCTGATGAAATGATAAACCTCTAAAAATTTTACAGCCGTTAATTTCTTTGTCACCTGAATCCTGACCTATTAGTTTAGCAAAGTCTTCCTTAAAAATTCTAATTGCGCTCTTGTATTCGATACGACACTTACTCCTGATTGGCTTGAGCTTTAGCAGGTATTCATCCTCAAGCTGTCGACTCTGTTGTTTAAAATCTCTCAAACTGGTTGATCTCTGATTAAGCCGTTGCTGCTTACGATACAATGTGACTGAAGCTTCTTCCATAATCATAATTTTGCTTTTGTCAGCTGCTATTTCTAAAAGTTTCAACGGGTGTATTTCCAAATCTTTGTCTATATCCAGAAGTCCTTTGTAGACACCAGCTGAGAAAGAACACATTTTGACCTAGAAAGGAATCAACAATCAATATCAATTAAGAGTTACGGAATGTCTCAATATTCAATAACAAAATTTGAGGATTTCACATGTTAAAACTTACTTTGGATGTATCAACTTCAAATTTTTGAAAAAACATTAATTCATACAGGCTGAACAGCTCAGGCACCAAGCTCAAAATTTCGATGATTTGGCCATCCCTTGTGTAGTAACTATCCTCCGGTATTTGTTGTACATGATCTTCAAATAACTCTAAACTTCCTAGCCCTAGTACCCCTAGCTGATAGCGGAAATCATCAATGACAGTCAAGTGCATGGTTGCCAAGTCTTTTCGAACTTGGACAATATGGTTCGGCTTCTAGATGCCTATTTCTCTTAGGTGGAGTCCAAGCTTGCGAGAACGATGATATTACACCTGCGCAAAACAAGCAAACATAGACATCAGACTTAATTTTCATGCACAAAGACGCCTCATTGAATTTGAAATAGTGAGCACAAAAATCACTGACCTTGTGAATCTTGACGACTTTGACTTGCTTTTTGACTCCCTGGTTTTGGCTGGCACCACCAGTGGTTAGTGGGAAGCTTTTGCTGGATATCCTGGGGTAAATCGTGTAAGCGAGAACCTGAAGGTGCGTGATTGAATGCTCTTCCGAAACACTTATCCAAACTTTGTGGACTTCCTCGCTCGAGAAACTGCGCAATGGTCTTCCGCGATTTTTCAGAAATTGACCGAAAATTGTCCAGCAGAAATTGGAGCCCAGAACGTTGCTGAAGTGCCCAAGTGTGATCGTCTTGAAGAGAAAAGGAATCTTCGATGTCGTCAATGTAATCATCAAGGTTAAAGAGGACTTCTGGAAGCAACTCGTCAATCACTTCTTTTTGCTTCTCTGTGAATGCAAGTCCGGCTATGCCGCCTTCGAAGGCTGTTTCAAGTAGTTGTTCGGCGATGTCGAAATCGTGATCTTCTTCTTCGTCGGTGTATTTTTGAAGTAGTTCGACTACACGTTGTTCAAATTTAAGCGCCATCTTGCTGGATCAAAAAGAGAAAGTATCAATCGGAAAAATTCGCTTCAAAAGCTGAATAGTGGCATAACTTTGAATTCCAAAAGTTGGGATATTTCCGGGCGCAAAACGCATATAATTAACGAGCAAATTATAAAATCACTCACCTTGATGTGCTGGATTATTGACATTCTTCAGAAATATTGGTCAGATGGTGGTTAAGGAAACGGCTAAATTAGCACGAGAACCGGTATAAATAATTCTTTATATAGAATACGCCCACGAGTCATGAAGCAAGTTATTGCGCCCATGACGTTGGGGAAAAAAGTGACTTGACGGTTTGCCATGACTCGCTTTTTCATAGTTTGATTTGGAGCCGATCAAATCAAAATGGATTTGCCCTTTCGCAATTTCCAGATAAAAGGAGATTGTAATGGTTATATTATTTTGTTGGACGGTGACATGTTTGCTCTTTATCAGTATTTGTTTCGGGATAAACGAGCTCGAACGTTGTGCCAAACGGGGAAGTTGACCGTTCATGAGGTGTCGATTCGGTCAGAATATCTCATGTAGGGTAAGCCTTGTCATAGTTGCGGATTCGCAATATTTACACCTGCTCAGTTATATAGACATTTTATGGTGGATTTGTCACTGTTTGCCCTTTATCTGTAGATTATATTTGTCGGATTTGACACCAGATTCAAGGAAATTGTATGCGGCGCTTTTGGGGTAAAAACGTTTGGCGACACACCATATTAAATGAGCCCACAAGCTTACTACTCAAGTGAACAACCAACGCGTTTGAGTAAAACATTTTTATTGCCAAAAAAACTACCGACCAAAATCAAGGATGTATGGCCAAAGTTGCAATCTTATCATAGAGTTCGAAAGCATAAGACTTGCAAACTGGGCGAGCGCAAATAATAAAACGCATAAAAATATAGTGACATGACGAATGGTCAGTTTAGGACTATATTATAACTGCAATCAGTTGATAGAGCCGTCAAAGATTTACACGCCGCCAGTGCATAATCCCCATGGCTGAAAATTTTGGTTTTGGCAACAACTTGATTTCAAAGAGGATCAAACAACAAGCGTATGTAAACATGAAATGGGAATTCACAGTGTTCATTTCTAAGGCTATGAAAAAGATATGGCTTTCGTTTATACAATTTTCTTCAACTACCGTTCCAAAGATCAAATCATGGCAACGGTCCATGTCGTATGTATAGGAGAAATGATTTGAAAATTATTTAGTTGAATCTTTCAGAAAGATTTCAAAAGTGATGAGAAAAACCTGTACAAAAAGTAAAGTGTTTTCTCACTTTTTATTGATTCAGCGGAAAGGGTTTGCTACCTATGCAACCTATAAATCACAATTATACAATCAGCAGATGCTCACATAAATTAGCAAGCTTCCCTCTGACTCTGTCTTTCATCTATCTAAACCAGTTTTCCTTTTGAAATGGACGCAAATTTGACGGTCGAAACAACTGTTGTATAGCAGATTTTCAATTAAATTAATTTTTCACGCTCTTTAGGCTCTGCAAAAGCCACTTTCACGTTGTTCGTCGACTGCCGTCATGTTTTCAGCGACATCAATTCCATCTTCGTAGAGGGATGTAGATCAGACTAACGATTGAACGGTTCGATCATTTGAGTAAAAAAGAGCTGTTGGCTGGAGACTAGCATAGAGTCAAAGGTATTTTATCTCAAGCTTAACCTTCTATGTAATTCTGCCACAAACAAAAACAGATTAGAAAGAACCACGCAAATGAAATCGGCAGATTTTTGGAACTAAAGAGGAATGCGATCTTTTGATGGTGCTAATCAGAATTGTAATCTTCACCATCACAAGATCCGTCTAGTCAACTGTCGATCACGATGTCGTCATGTGCTTTTTCGTCGCAACAGGATCAAATACGCTTGTATAACTAATCCAGATAAAACTTCATGTGGCTGTGGCTATTGGCCTACAAACAGGGTCATATATATAAATGAAAAAATTGCTAAGGATAGTTTCAACAACCATCCAATGTAATACTCTTGACTGTATTGGAGGAAGTCCAGAATATGTTAAAATAATGGCAGTACTAGTAAGTTGTCAAGCAAGTGCAAGAATAAAGCATCTGCAAAATAATTAAAGAGAACAAACATGACAAGGACATACAGGGAGACTCACTCCTCTTTTGCCAGAGGTTCAGAATCTTACTTAGGGGTGGGATCAATGGACAAAATTTTGTTCCTTCAATTTTTGTACTCTGTTTGTAAACTGTTTGCAGATAAATCTGACAATTTAAATTTGTTTTACGATCGACATACTAAATTTTTGTCGTTACCATGGATGCATATTCGGCGGTTCACTTGACTAATGTTTAATGCGGATTCCTATAATGCCGCAATTTTCAGGCTCTACGGGAGCCACTTTCACTTCCTTCCTCGACTGCCTCCACTTTTCTATCGGCGTCGTCACCACTTTCCATGTTGTAGCATACACACTTTCTTACGTTTCCTCCTCTAACTCCAATTTCCCGCCTCTCATGTACAACTTGAACAGGAATTTGTCAACCTCCGCCGCCTTATGCATTTCCCTTGGAGCTATTTCCCTGTTGACGCTGCTCACATTTACAACATCTCAAGTATATCAACTTCTCCTAAATGCACGGCTTCTAGACAACCTTGTGGAAGCTCAACAGCTAAATCTTACATCCAAGCAATCACATTTAGCCCAAGAGCAAATCAAGTTCGACAAAATTCTACGAAGGATGAAACGCGGAGTTCGGTCTTGTAACGGTGGACATGAAAGCGCTATGCAACGCATTAATTTTGCAAGTGATTACAGCAGTTTTGATGATGCTTGAAGTTTAACAAAACAAGTATGTCTAAAAATTGTATGTTTCTACTGACATACCTATAAATCAGAAATATTGTTTGTTGCTTCCCAGAAACTTTCTCCTCTACTTTCTGCTCCACTCTCCGCTAGATGGCGCTGCACGTCGCCAGTGAAAAGTCATCACCTCTGTTGTGTGGATTTCAATCTTTTATTACCGCAAAATACACCTATTTGTCCATTCACTCTCAGCATTCAAAATATTATCCATAAATAGAAACATGTTCAAGAAGTGTATGTGATTTAAACCGTAAATAATAAAGTTAACAAATATAATCGTCTAACAAGGCTTCTCCTCAAGGCCCGAGCGCCCTCTATTTCAAAGTCCCCTTTAAAGTTTCCCCTCTCGTTCGTCATGCATACAGACTTCTCTCATACCCTGTGATGTAATTAATTTTGAATTCATCTCCATCTTCGAAAATGAGCTTTTCTTATGGTGGGCAGAGGGCCGGGCAGTGAGGCAACGGATGCGGCAACGGCGGGCAGTAGCAGTGGACGGGCAGAGACGGATAATGGCTATGGTAGTAATGGTAGCGATCGGAGCACCATTTCGGGTTGTAGTACGAGCACTCCAAATAGCGGTCCACGAAGTACGGGCTGCACGGCGTTAGACGGAG
>JAQGBJ010003249.1:0-13296 GCA_034698345.1 Sphaeridia pumilis
CCAACGCTGCTCACGGCCCCCAGGCGCGGAGCTCTCCCAGACACGTCTGCCTCCCATGAGAGCCAAGACGGAACTCCTGGCGCTTTACTTGTTCATGTACTCTAGCTGTATGGGTCTTCAAGTTTCCCTTGTGCGAGAACATCTTCCCACACTTAACACATAGTCTGCTTCGAAGCTCAGCTACTATTTTTCTGCCTGCAAAAATACAAAAAATATGCACTCATTAAATTACTAACCTAAAAACTAGCATTAAAACTTGATCTATTTACACTTACTAACACCTTGGCCTCCTTGGACAATCAGTTTATTCGGTCCCTTGGTGAAAATTTCATGGTCTAATTCCTTCATACATACTTTCTGTCCTTCGATCAAAACTTCATTTCTTTCGTCAACCTGTTCCGTAGCACCTGTAAAAATAGTATAAATACACAATTAAAAACATATAACTTACAATAAAAATTAAAAAATGCACAATTTAAAAACTCACAATCATCATTACTAGTCATATTTCCATCATTCATTCCATCGTTTTCGCCCAAATCAATCACAAGTTCTCCTTCATCGTCATTCGTTTCCTCTTCTTCTTCCGCTTCCTTCGTCGTCAAATCTACAAAATAAATAAACACAAATCATGATTCAAACCTAAAAATACAATAACTTAAAATAAACATTATATTACACTTACCCAATTCCGTCTTATTGTCATTCTCATTAAAATTCGCCGCCGCCCAGAACATCATTACAGCCATTTTCTCCAGCTTCCATACTTTGAACACGTCCAAATTAACATCCTCGAACTGCTTAATTCTGGCTTCCATTTCCGCCAACCTGCAATAAAACCAAAAAAACATGAGTTGGTTTAAGTATGTTTTGAGAGAAGATATGGTAAGACAAACAGGTGACATTATATTCCCTGAAGTCACTCATGGACGCCATAAAATACTTGTTGACTAAGGATATCTTAAGGTACGATACGTGGTCGGGCTCAATTTAAACAAAAAGATACCTCTCCAAAGATACAAAAATTGCTAAAAAATCGACTCATAAGGTTGAAATCTCTTGATCAAAACTTACCGACTCTTCAATTCCTCATTTTCCTCAATCACGTACTCCATCTTCAATTTCTTCCTTGTATTTTCGTCATTTCCGCTCAACATTAATCTACTTTTCAAAGTTAAATCTATTGGGTCCATTTTTTCAAAATTTAAATTACGGTCAAAAAATTAAAAAACACGATTAATTAAATCAAAAACAAAGTCCTGAATCGAATGGTTGTGAACAGGAGCGGGAATGTAAACAACTGAAGAATTTCTGTTGTTTACATTCCCGCTACTGTTTACCTCCATTCATTTCAATACATTCAATGCACTTGTCGCGTTACTCTATGACACAAACATATGAGTCAGCAGCGTCAAGTACAGCGTAGTCACAGGACCAACTTTTGATTCTGACATCATAATTTATTAAGACTAGTGCTATTTGATAGACAATTTCATAGCGGTTCTACTGGTATGACTAAAGGCTATGTGTGTTCGATATGGGAACCATTTTTACGTCACTGCATTCAATTTAATCCACGTTGGATTAACATTAGTAATCTGAAAACGGATCCTAGATTATACTACTCACAGGTCAACAGAACTGGAAGATTTTCAAAATATTCACTGTTTATGTCCTCACGTGTAGTCTATGTTGCGAATATTTTCCTGAGAAAATCACTGTTATAGACGCAGGTGCGTGTACACGAAGGTACGACCATGTGTCGACATGTGAAAATATGATCCCCCACTGACCTTTCCCCTTTTGCAGAATACAAGTTTGTCAATTACAATTAACTTTTTACAGCTGTCAATATTACGTCCGTCTTGCTCGGTATCTCTTTACTCTCGACGTTTTCTGGTCAGCGCAAGTTCGAACACGTTTCTCCAGTTGTCTTGGGGCAAGACACTGGTATATAGACATTATGCATGATACATACACTAATTGGAATAGATACTACTGCATACGGAACTTGAAAACGTTCTTCGAAGTCCATCGAACAACTACCGTACATCCTCAACTATACTTATAATTGCTATCCTATTTCACATACCATTTTTGACACTCCCACCATTGATTTGATAACAGCAAATTAATCAAACAAGATTAGACTAGCTAGATCATAACAAAAATTCTCTCTAAAATCTAAAACTGGTCATGGTAACACTTGGGCTTCTTGATGAGACGTCCTGACCTGGTTCGGACTTCAGGCTCCAAGGTTGCAGCAGCAACTTCAGGAAGAGTAGGCTCATATATGACAGCAGGGACCTCTGAATCCGGAGCTTCCACCTTCTTGGTACGGACCTCAAGTGGGAAGACTCTTCGAACAGAGCGCTCCCTATTTTCCAGTCTTGGCGCTTACGACCTCCTTCTTCGATCAGAACGGCCTCATTCAGCTCAATAGCTTTGCTCGGCCTCTCTTGAGCTTCATGGACCAGCTGACTCAAGTACTCTTGTCAGAAACGGCGTCGAAACTTATCTCATACCCTTTGGCGGTAGCGGAATCTTTTTTGGTAGCCCTCAGCCTCGATGACATCGACATCAGCAGTCCTAGAGCTCCGAATGTCCTTTACAAAACCAGCAGGCTTAAGTGCCACGAAGTCCTCAGCATCTTCACTGATGTAGGTCAATGGGCGGTCATTAACGGTCGACTCAACTTCACAAACGACTGTGAGTAACTCTTCGTAGCTCAGAACCACTTTATCAAGATTCGAACCAGAAGATCCTTGACTAAATTGACAAGGCGCTCCCACCATTCTCCCCACCAGGGTGGCCGAGGTGGAACTTGAAAACGTTCTTCGAAGTCTCTCGAACAACTACCGTACATCGGTAGTATATCGAATTACCCTACAGCCGACAGTGATGTCCGGCACGAATCAGCAAACGTTGCTTACTAGGAGGTTCAAACTACACGACAATTGGAAATACTATTGTATTGTATTGTATTGGGGGAGAATCAGGCTTGCGCCCAGTCCAGCCGACGGTACCGAAGCACCTCCAAGCCACAAATGGGCTTATCGCGGTCGCCCCTCGCCAAAACAACGGTGTACATTCGTCTAAACTGTGCCAAGAGACTACACGCTTATTACAAGCGGGAGTATAAAGTTGGTGCAGTTATCCTATCCTAGAAGTAAAGTACTCCCCAAGGGGCTCTCATCTGAGCCCTGGTACCGACCCCACCGAAGGAACGAAAGTTCCGTAGAGACGCAAGGCCTCCCTTCTCTCACCAAGAAGATCTCGTGTACTTCATTCGGGTTCGAATGTACACCATGCAAAATGCAACACAGCAAATTCTGTGTATATGATGTGAGTGAGCAAACTTTTTGGCCTACCTGAGGCGGCCAGAAATTTTGGTCACCCACTAAATTAGCGACTACAAAAATGCAGCAACTGTTTGCACAGTGAGATGCCATAGACAAGGGCCGGGCGACAACATGTCCCACCGCTGCCTGTGACAATGTGCATAGTTGAAAATCCATCTGCGTATGCTAATGGATACATCGGCGACGAGTCGCTAATTAAGCCATCTATAGGATGACTGGATAGAGCCTGCTGCTTTAGCTATATAGGGGATAGCAGATATGAGCCGGGCTAATTGAGAGCTATGTGAAATAGCTATTTGAGTGGAGCGAGTTAGACGCGACTGGTCGTGTCTCCAACTTCAAACTCCTATTGCTGCAGCAGCGTGGCAATGCAGACAACATGGTAACGAGCCACGTCATCTCAAGCCAATGCTGCCACTTGTGATGGACAATTTCCAAGGCCCGAACGCGTGTAGTCCGTGTATGTATGGGCCGTTAACCCAGCAGACAACACGGAAGGGCCTGTCGAAAGGTCACACCACACAATTTAAGAGGCCCTAGGGCCTGTCCCGCCCCGGAAGGTCCCACTGCGAAGAACTCCGCCTCTGGTGACCCGGGCATGGGCCGGGCGACAACCTGTCCCAACGCTGCTCGCGGCCCCCAAGCGCGAAGCTCTCCCAGACACGTCTGCCTCCCATGAGAGCCAAGACGGAACTCTAATATCTGGTATGCTGGTTATATCAAATATGCCGTGCAATCAAAACAGTGTTAAAGATCAAATCAATCAAAACAATGCTAAGGAACCACGCAATCAACATAATGTTAAGGATCACTGCAAGAAATACCCATGCAATGTGCGGCTTACTAGACCTATATCGATCTCGGCTTTCTTGCTCAACCACCCGCAGGATTCAAAATTTGCATACGCTCAGCTGAAGGTCAACGTTCCGTTTAACAGGTACACTAACATGTGGAGCAGATGGGCTGAGGGACCATTTACATCGTACATGCTAAAGAGCATCTCTGCCAACGACGGTTTTTCTAACAGGTCCCTTTGGATAGCGAAAGGACCCATGCAATCAAATGAAGTTAAACAGCAATTTTAAATGACACATTTTGTTTTAACCAACTTGGTCAAAAGGGACTTTGTTTACTACAACTTCGTTACTGTGCAATGTCGGTAGAACGCATGTTCCTCTTTTGCAGGTTCGAATCTCGGTTCCGACAAGAAGTGCGTATTGTTTATTCATCGCAGTGAACGGTACAGGAATCATCACAAAAGACTCAATCGCGAAAACGTAAATTATTAAAGGTACCAACATCTAGATCCACAAACAGGTCGGACCGAGGGTTCTCTGTAGCCTGATCATGAGCAAAGTCAAATAAAGGGTTCTTCCGATTTCCCCCCATTTGTCTGGAAAGAACAGAAATCCATGACGTATCGCGAGGCGAGTTGAACGGAACACCCAAGGACCGATGATGTGAGACTCTGCAAAACAATGCCGAAACATGTGGCTGTTGCCACATTCATGCATCATATCATCTAAAACCAGAATAGTTGGAGTGGTATTGCCTTCTGGAACTAGTGAATCTACATCTGTTAGGTTTTTGATAAAAGATATGCCATCCGAATTAAACTTTTGCTTTTCGACAGCATGCATTTGGTTGAAGAGGACGTCTTGTGGTTCCATGTAAGCGCAGATGACCTTCCTTGGACAGGGTTTGGAAAATTTCATCTCGGCGTGCGATGATCAGTCAGGATCCGGACGTCGCAGGAAGAGAAGTTCCAGGAGAATCAAGATGATAAAGACACGAAAAACCAAACGCCGTGGCAGACGTTCGAGAAAGTTGTTTACAAAAAATAGCATCTTTGATTAATCATGCCGAAGGCTAAATCTAGCAAGATGGCTTCGAGCCTCGAGGATAAAGCTCCATTCACTACATTTTCAACCCCCCATACAAATTTCTTTGGCAAAAACTCTTATAATGTGACGAGTACCGACATTGTGACCACATGGCATTTCCCAATTTCAAGTCTGAAAGACACTGGAGCCAAAATTGAATTCTTTTGTCCTTCAAATGATACACAATTAGTCGATTTACAATCAATTCGTTTGATTTGGGATTGCGAATTGCAGAGGGAACCTGATTGTGAAATCACACCTTATCAGGTTAAAACCGGGACTGAAACCGTCAGTTTCACTCCAACGGTAAGCTGTAAATTTGTGGACAAAAACAATTTAGAACCTTGTAATAATTGTGTTCTTACACTTGATTACTATCAATGGGCAGGAGTATTCCTCGAATCCGTCCCCTTTCGGCTGAATGAAACAGAAGTCAATACCACAAGATCTACATATCATTATTAAAGTTATATTGACACACTGCTGCGCGCTTCAGCAGATACAAGAGCAGCCATTGGTTCGCTGGAGCTTTACTACGGCGAATTTACCACAGCTTACAATCCCGCATCGGCGAGCAACGGTACGACAAGACGGAAAAATGCAACAAGCAAAAAATTTCGTCTCATCACAAGACCCCACATTGATATTTGCGAACAAGGAAGGTTTTTGCTACCCGGGCTGGATTTCAGAATATCGTTCCAGAGAGCACCGTCTAAATTTTACATGATGACTGATGATAGGAACTATGGTTACCTTTGCAAGATTAACTGCATTCATCACATGATGCCATCCATTTTACTGAAGCAATTGTCAACTTGGCAGTCACAGGATGCGCTCGACCCGATGAATCGTACAGAGGTTAAAACCTTTGTAATTTCGCCCAATGTTACGGAAGCTTACAACGAGTCTTTGTTCACCAGCCTGCGTCCCAACAAGCTTGTGGTAGGACTTGTGAAGCAAGCGAATTTCACGAGCTCTTACACAACTTCGCCTTACCAGTTTTCTCCTCACAAACTCGAAGATATTTCCATTCTTGTGAATGGTGTTGATGCTGAAGCTTCCCCCTGGAGATGGATTACAACGCTGACAACTTTATGCAAGCCTATGCTAATTTGTACGACGAACAAGGACTATTCATGGAGGACTTCAACTTGGACATTAGCCCAGCTCAGTTTGAATCGCATTGTGCATTGTATGTGTTTGACTTGACAAAAGTGCGTTCAGGAAACCCACCCCCTAGTTTCGCCACAGTGAGGGTTGCTCTCAAATTCAAGACAGCTCCTGCTACAGATTTGGTAGCAATTCTGTACGCAGTGTACCCAAGCATCCTACATATTGATGCACAGAAGGACGTGTCTTACATGGACTTTTCCACCAATGCTTAATGGATACGCTAGAACTGATGCGTATACTTTGCCACATGTTTCAAGGTAGAAGGGTGAACTTCGGAGTCATGCCAGCTGATCATTTGCAAGATGATCAGCAAAACCTTTGGCCAGAGCTTCCAATCTTTGTATGTTCGAAATCGTATGTTCACATGCTCAACAGACTTTTCGAAACCTGCCAAAAATTCCTTGCATTTCTTTTCAAAGTAAGTTCAAAAAGACTATTCTTGCTCGAGTGGGGAACTTTTGTTCAAATTCTTGTGTTTTCATGTTTTTGCTGATGGAGTCACAACAACAAGCCAAGATGGACGAAGACGCTCCTGCTGTTAGAACCTCGGATCGTCCATTATTGATGCCAATGTACGTTCCCATGCCAACTGACGCGCACCAGCATTCCTATGCTCCTACCGCTGAAGTATCGTCTCCGATGCCGTTCCCTTCAAATGCTGGATCCTTGCCAACTTACGCACAAATCCTGAGCCAGTCTCCACCAACACCACAGACGGTCCAGGGTCAGGTTCCAGGGACCCAGTGCGAACAATGCAGGTTCACACAACCGGACCCCCAACGGGTACGACACATGTTCCCCCGGCTCCTCCAGGCTTCTACACGGCTTCAACGAAAGAACAGACCCATGAAGACCTTCCAACCCCACCTATGCTACGTTGGAGAACGTCAGGTCTGAGCAGCAGCCGGGTACTTCCAATGCGTGGAATCCATCTCACATGATCCAACGGCCTTAAAGTGACGAAGATACCTTCCAGCATGGAGATGATCTGATCGCCGTTGTGAGCGAAAATCGATCGTAGCGCCACAGGGGCGAGATGGTGAACTTCTCGGACTGGTAGTTACGTCCGCTTGGTGGCGGGAGCCGCGACTGTGTGCCGTCCAAATTAACTTGTGCTGATGAAGACTCACGGTAGTAGGGGGACATCCAGAATATCCTCGGTACCGTCGGGTCATGGCGAACAGAAACAACGTTTGTGGTAGGTGGGCCTGCTGAATTCAGACGATGGGGACTCACGGTGGCGAACTTTGCGTGTCTGCCGACTACCCACGTCCCACACACACAACGAGATCGCTCACGTGTTCAGCTACTGGAGACACTTCTGGATCCCACGGGCCGGCCTGGCGCTTTGTGTCGTATAGCCAGCGGGCTTGGTTAACCCGTCTGGCAATATAACTTCCTCTTTATTCCCCACACAAGTTGCTTTATTAACACTGTTTTTACCGAATTCTCACTACACTAACACTGACGTTGTATCGGAGTTGCCTTCCATGGTCAGCCAACTATAAGATATCCTAAAGTCCTCGCGGTTTCTACGTTGGACGAGGTCCTTTAGTGATGCCTAATAATGAATGAGAGGGGTCGGCTAGAACAGGCTAGGTAGTTAGAGACACACGAGGTTTATTCCTGGACGGAACCTTAAACTAACAGGAGCTCCTAACAACTACATGTTGCCTGGACGGCAGTCAGACACGAACTACCCGACTACGTGGCATAGGATGCTGCTTCTGGGCTGTGACGGGCCAGACGAGTGAGAAGAGATACTTTACAGTAGTCGAGCGAGAAAGCTGTACGAGTTGCAAGAAAATGAACATAAACAACAAACATGAACAATATTCTCTTTCTATCCCATCCAATCAAATGACACATAATCTTGTCTCAAACGTTTACAATTTTGTAGGGATTTAAAAGCATCAGCAGTTTTCTTTCCCAAGTCAACAATCGACTTTACAGGAGAATTCTGCTCAAACCTACCAACTTGAACAGCATAACATTCACAGGGTGCAGTTCCTTCTAGAGAACATCGGAAAATACCCAGTGGCTTCTTTATAAGTAATTTAGTATGAATATCATATCTCTCCGGATGACCACAAATTCCATAATTTTCCGTTAATTTATATACACATTTTATTATTTTTATTGTTGACGTTCAAACTGTCTCATCTTCCTTCATATTCCAAAGACTATTACAGAGATCATGACATGTCTGGCTTCTTAACATTAGGTCGAACAGTTCAATTGCAAGCTGTCGTTCCTTTTCAGAGATTTTCTCGTCTTCACCCATGCTGAAGTCTCCATCGTCACCTCTATTGAAAAAGCAGGTACAAGCTGAGTCAAAATTCCGGGTAATCTCGTAAACTCTCCCCAGAGCCACCAGTCGGGCATTGCAACTTTTTGAATCACAATCTCACTCTTCAGTTCGTTCAAACACTATAGAAGGTAGAATTGGTGCGGATCTCGCTTCACCCAGCCATCAGGTGTCGGTTTTAGTGTTGTCTGTAGGACATACTTCTATCTTCGGAACCAGTCTTCATTTGAAGTGTTGTAAAAGTACCCGGTGAACAGACGTTGTAGGCAAACATCAGGGTGAGGGGTGACATGTCCCGTGACTGGCCATCCGTATGAACTCAATAGTTGTACTTTGCCATCGTAATAAAGCACACAGTGCTGTAGGATGTAACCCCAAATAGGAACACCGAAAATTCGAATTTCAGTTTTGTTATACATCATGTAACACCGTTGTCGAAAAATCTTTACAAGAATTCGAACTCATCCTGATGTCAATTAGCTTCAGTTACGTAGTGTGCATCATCTACACAGTTGGCGTGATCTACGGAGTTAGTGTTAACGCTGTTGGCGTTAGCTATTCAACGTAACTTCAACTGCACGGTCAGCAGCTACATACTTTGGGTCATTTGTGCAGTTGGTGTCATTTACGCACTTGCGTTAATACGCAGTTTTTATCAGCTACCTGTTGGCGTTAGCTTTGCCATTAGCGGCAGCGGAGGGCGTCGGCTGTTCCGGTTCGACAATGCCGCATCTCGGCTGTCTTGAGGTTTCGATGTCGCCTCTCGGTTGTCTTGAGTTTTGACACCGGGCCTCTCGGCTCTCTTGTAGCTTGAGTGACGGAAAATTCCATGACGTCACAACTTTCAAAAACTCGCTAGTTCTCGAAAACAGTAGCGAATTTTGAAAATCCAAGAGTTCTGGGGAAATCTACATAAAGAATGGCCTATCTATATGCCCCTGTAGTTCCGCTTAAGTGCCCACAGAAACGGGGTCAATGGTTCTCAAGTCCATTCCTGTCCTCAGTATGGTACCCTATTCCAGGGTTCCATAATGATCAAATTTATCCATTCTTCCAGATGAATTACACTCCTTATTCGGGCAACTTTCCCATCGCCTTCCTCTGGGCCCCTTTATGGAATTGTCGAATCTGTGATACACAAAAATTGGACATGTACTCTCTGCGCCTTCACCTGGAAACGATCCATTTAGGCTACACTGGAAGGGTTTTCTCACCCACCCCGACAATGGCCAGTGACCAGCTTTTGACCCTCTTCACGCAAGTCACCACAGAATACCAGTGCAGTTTGTGCAACCAAATTGTTCCAGTCGAAGAGCACGATGGCCACACAGTCAACCACGAGATGGAAGCCTTCACTCGCAATCCGCATCTGTTTCATGTGTCCATAGGGAGATCCGAAAGATTTCCTAAATTTAAAACTCTTTATTGAATTTCCCTAATCTTTTCTTCTCCTTTAAGAGAACGTCGCCGTGCTGAATCATCACCCCCAAACATGTCATGAACCAAGAGCCCAGCAGGCAGTGGTAAATCCCCCAAAATTGCAAGGAAATCCTATTCATCAAACTAATCAACTTCCACATCCCTCAGTGGCATCGTCTTTGCACTATGAGCACCACCAAATTGAAGTTGGCAGCCAAGAAAACGAACTTCATAACTCAACGGATGTAGGTAGTTCAAAAGCTCATCAAATATATATGGTCGACTGAACCTGTTAGAAGGACCTTCTTTGACAAAGATGCTCATTAGCTTGTACCATGTAGGTAGTTCAAAATCTCATTTAATATATATGGCCGACTGCACCTGTTAAAGGGACCGCCTTTGACATAGATGCTCATTAGCTTGTACAATGTAGGTAGTTCAAAGCTCATTTAATATATATGGCCGACTGCACCTGTTCGTATGGCCGCCTTTGACATATATGCTCATTAGCTCCGGTTGCACCAAACCAAAAGAATGCAAATTTCCATGATGTTGAGGATATTTCTAAAATGATTGCTTCACCTTTTTGGGGTTCCAGCAGTGGTAATTAACTGCAAATATTCCCTAGTTGTCATCAAAAAGATCTGCTAAGTTCCCAAAATCAATAAACAGTTTTCACTTTCAAGGAATAAAAATTCATCTGAAGATGTGCAATTCTTTGGTGCAAAACCCGAAGAATCCCATTAATGGTCAAGTCTACTTAATGCTTATCATTTTATGCTTCCTAGCCGAAAACCCGTCAGTTTGTTCCATTATAGGAAGTTGAAAGAAATTCGGTTCACAAGCACATTGCAGCTGATCTAAAAGGCCCTTACAGTTGACTGGAACATGTTTCGCTATCTTTTACAAAACGTCTTTGAAAAGCCATAGTTCTTCCTTCCGTATCAAATATGTGATAGCACTGTCCATTGGAGCGGAGCCTGGGTCCAACATTGATTTTTGGCGCTCTCGTCTGCGAAAACTTCTGACTGCTCAGCACCCATTAACTGCAAGCTTGAGTGGAGTAACAGAAACTGACTTCAGAGGTGACTTGGGGGTGGGGGGATTCCATATGGTGTAGGTCAGTTGCTGTTAATAATGGCATGGTTACGTGCTTGTTGAATCAATAACAAACACAGAATGAGTTTTGAATTTGCTCAGATTTGGCCTTTCTGTGTTTGTCGTTAGCGGTGTACAATGGCGGCGCCAGGTCAGTTGTCTTCTGCAATGACATAGGTTTTAAAATGTTGTAGGTCAGATCACTGGGCTGGTTACCACTTTATAGACATATGCGGCACTGTGTTCAAGTGAGAATGTCTAAATTCCTTGACGGTAAAGTCCTGTCCAGTTCCAACTAAATGGGTCATAACTTTTGAACTAGCGAATCGATTCTGGTCGATCTTAGTTCATTGCAAGGGAGAAATTGAAGAAGGTCACCCGCCGGTGACCCGCAACTGCTACGCCCAAATTCCAATGTTGCGGCAAGCGACTCACATATGGTTTTCAGCATCTTGCTCGCTTTCCACTCGACCCACATTGTTGCTTTCTTGTCAACAAACGCTTTATGAGTTGCTTGGCTATACGAATTGTTAGTTCATAAAAAATAGCAAATTGTTTGAGAACTTATGGCCCGATAAGTAAGTGCACAGGACTTTATAACTACCCTGTACTTATATTTACTGATATATTCATACTTTCTGGCATTCAAACTGGCATGTTAACTGATATCTGACCTACACGCCACCAAATCCCATGTTTACTTATTGGAAAATCAAACTGACCTGCAAGCCGCCTAAACAGTTCCTACAGGCAACGAATTTTAGCCGCGAGGGTCAGTTAGCCACTGCTAATGTCCTGTGTAGGACAGTTTCGCTCTCTTTTTTATACTGCAGGACAGTTACTGAAGAATAACCCATAACAGACACTAATGCATATTACTACTAGCTTCCTCATTAGTCGGCCTTTCCAGATGTATTGTCAGCATTCCCAGAAGCATTGTCGAACATCTGCAGAATTTCACCAATTCTGAAGCTCGCAGTACCCACCTGTTGAATTTAAAAGGCACTTTAGAACATGGCAACCACAATTTCGTGTCTTTACATCCAACTGTGTTTCTAAACTTACTGAATCACCAGCGATATTGGCCCTTCCAGATGCATCTTCCTGGACCTGCAAATTTCAATTTCATACCTTTACATCCAACTGTGTTCCTAAACTTACTGAATCACCAGCGATATTGGCCCTCCCAGATGCAACTTCTTGGACCTGCAGATTTCCTTCATTTCCACCGATTCTGTTGCTTGAGAGGCCTGCCTGTGGAATTAATAGTTACTTAAGAACATGCCAGCATCAAATTTAAAGACTTCAGATTCAATGTCTCTTGTAAACTCACTAAATCTCCAGCAATACTGCCCCTTCCGGATGGATCTTCCTGGACCTGCAGATTTCCTTCATTTCCACCAATTCTGTTGCTTGAGATGCCTGCCTGTGGAATTAATAATTACTTGAGAACATGGCAGCATCAAATTTAAAAGCTTCAGATTCGATGTCTGTTGTAAACTTACTAAATAGCCGGCTATACTGCCCCTTCCGGGAGGATCTTTTTGGACCTGCAGATTTCCTTCAATTTCACCAATTTCGTTGATTGAGACGCCCACCTGTAGCATTGAAAGTCCCTTGAAACCATAGAAACATCTAATTTAAAAACTTTGGATTCAATGTCGCTCGTACACATACCGAACCTCCAGCGATATGTTCACTTCCAGCTGCGCCCTGTGGAGTGAATAAAACGACTTCTCAATGACAATCAATCAACCGTCTTTTCAACACAAATTTCACAAAACATACCATAGATCCTTCGCTCAAGTTTTCCATTTCACGGTCCATAAAATCTTGCCGTCTAGAACTTGCAAGTCGTTTGTCAAGGGGGTGATACTAAGCATAAGAAGAATTCGCAAGCATCTTGCTTGTCAAAACTTCGCGACTCTGCCACCGCGCGCCACCTAGCGAATAAATACAACAGCAGATAGATAGACACAGCTTTATTCATTACTATATACGGTACATGAGTCGTCACAAAATATAGAGTTGCGAAACCTGAGGTGATTGGGCG
>JAQGBJ010003250.1:0-13295 GCA_034698345.1 Sphaeridia pumilis
CGGTCGACGACGGCGTTGAATCCGTTGACGGGGTCAGCGGTGTAGGTGACGGTACGGACGGCACCATCGGGTTCAACGAGGGAGTATTGGCCTTGGACGACTCCGTTGGCACGGGATTCGTGTTGGGTCTTGGAGTCTCCGGTCAAACCGTCAGCGACAGAGTATCCGAAGCTGTAGCTTGGGTTGGGGTCGAAGGGTTCGGCAGCGACGGCTGTAAACAAAGGTCAAAGGTTAAATCTCCAGGGGTCTCAGGGTACCACAAGGGTAGCAGAGGTCACAAAACTTACTCTTGACGACTGGGGCGGCAACGGCGACCTTAGCGACAGCTGGGTAGGCGTGTTGGGCATAGGCGACTGGGGCACCGTGGTAAGCGACGGCTGGAGCGCCATGGTAGGCGACGGCGGGGGCGCCGTGGTAGGCGAGTCCGCCAGCAGCGTAGGTGGCAGCTGGGACGACTCCGGAGCGGGCAACAGCCACGAGGGCGAAGAGGATGACGGCCTGAAAACAGACACCAGGAAAATTAAAACTTGGTCCACACAATTGGCACTTCGAACCGAAGGAGCTCCGACCGATGGACCGAAGGTCCATCGGACCTTCGGTCCGAACTTTGGAAACCACAAGAAGAACACAAAAGGCAAATCCGTACCTTGTACATTTTGGAAGTTTGTTTTGAAGTTGTTGATACAACAAGAGAACTGAGAGAACTGATACTGCTTCAGCGATTCCAGATTCTTTTTATACGAAAAATTATTCCGTTTGCTTAGGTCGTCCTACGAAATCTTGGACGTTCTTCATAGAAGCCTTAACACACCTTCGCCTTCGTAATTGGCCCCCGACGATCTCTGGTCCAAACAACGTTCTTTTCTCAACAGTAGTTTTTGATATCAGAATGCTATTAGTGGCACACAATATAAAATCTCATACGTAAATAAAACCTCCCTCTTTTTCATCACAGGATATCCATATGCCCATTGCAAGCGTTTCAGCGTATTCAGCGTTCACATAAACGACTTTTGCATTGTAGTTAATAACGGCGTCGCCCCAACCAACCAAAGGAAGTCGTTGGAAGATTCTGCACCTGCCAACGCTAGCTGATATCACAGCCAACGTTTTTCGCTATCATAATCATGCGGCTGTCTTATGTCATAATCCTCCCTACGGCCTCTGGTTAGTTATATGGGAGTTGACCGCATGGAAACATTTCCTTTCGATACAATTTCACAAGGACTTTACTGCAAATATCATATACAAACGCACCTCTCCAAGATATATGATAACATTGAAACCAGATCCACCCAACTCCAAACGGGATCACACAGCAGCGCAGCGTCATTCAGTAGCAGCAACGACAGGAACTTCATTACCGTATGGTAACCACCACATCGTTTACAAAATCGTAACAAGGATATACCAACCGGAGATGGACAATTTGTATGATGAATAATAGCTCGTAAAAAGTTATCAGGAGGAACTCAGAATCTTTGAAACTTGTTACAAGTTTAAATTGCGCGCGCGGAAGGTGTTAAAAGCGCCAAGGTTTTTTGTACCTCAGCGCCAGGAGGTTCTCACACAATGCGCTTTTCAATACGTCAATCAAGTTCAACGTGTTCCGGTTTAGGACTATCAATTAATTTGTTTTTTTATATTGTCCAGGAAAAAAGGTTCCGGCTTAATCAGCGAGGTAAAACAGCGCGCGCGGCAGCGCATGCACATGACTCACATGGTAAAAATACAGTAGCTCCGGCATGTCACAGGTGTCTAAATTGAGATGATTGCTTTTTTGGCTAATTGGGATACTAGTGACGTAACAAGGGTAGAGCGCAGTGTAGCGCGCGCGCTAAAGAGCGTTTAGAAAGACCCTTGGACCACATGGTCAGAGGTTCGCCAATTGATCGAGGCGGAAAATAATTGGATAGTAGACGTATATAGAGTGGCCTATCCATAACTGAATCTATAAATTACAAACGTTATTGTAATTGTAATTAATCTTGTTTCTGAGAGCTTGAAAGCACACACGGCTGATGGTAAGGTTGGGCTGAAAAACTGGTTACTAAGTCAGCATCTGCGGGATGTATTCAAACGGCACTAAAATCTAGCATTAATTGGCGTCTAGACACTGCTTCTAATATTTATGGGAGTCACAAATTTCCGTATTTACCATTGAGTTGCACGAGAAACGTGCTTCAGATCGTGAAAAGATGTCTCGTACATATTTGTCAACACGTCTGCAAATTAAGATTGCGCTGCGCTGCACTTGATTCAGATCAGGGAACTTGATTGAAATTTTCAGGTCGGCCGTAATTACCAGTTATCGACAGGTTGTACCAGAGTGTCGACAACGTCTCACATTGCGCATGCTCGTCATGCTCTTGAATCGATATAATTGGCTATTGTAAGATCACGTAAGAAGGTTGAATCATATCAAAGCGTATCATAATCGCAAAGTGTCTGAATTAAACTTTTCGATCTGCTCCTACGTATCTACTCACAATGTCTGACTTTTGACAACAAAACTGTCGTAAAATATGCTGTAACCCAATTAACCGTTTACAAAGTCAAGCAGGTCAATCTCAGCGCGGGGTCTTTGTGACCGCAGCGCCGTAAAAAAGCGCCGAAGGTACATCAAAGGTTACCCAAAGCTACAGCTCAGCAGCGATTATCAATGACCAGTACTTTTAGGAGCCACCTGAAACGTTTCATTTTGAAGGTGCCGCTGTAATGACAACGTTGAAAAGTTAACGATCGACCGTTTAACAACTTGAATTTTGCTGGTGGACAAGGTTGTTAAATGGGGTGATGACTTGAACTGTCATTATTTGCCGCCATAATTGACGTTTAATGGTACGTGGGTGGGAGTTGGTTGTTTTTGCATCGCTGAGGTGGCAGCGCAGCGGATGTCATTTGGTATGGAGCGTTATAACGTTTTCAGGTTCCCTTGGATAATTATTGATTTCGTTGAATTTAGTTCGGCGTTCATTAATGGCTAATTGAAACCGTAAAGTATTATTTTGAAGAGTTGAAAATTTTTGTTACTCTTTGATGCCGTCCCGAAAATAAGTGGTTTATATTAGCTCTACAGAAAGATTTGCATGCGGTGCCGTTCAGTTGCAAAATTTCCAGATCTCCTTGCGATTTACTTTTGCATTAACGGGCGTTGTCCAGAACTTTCGTCGTGACGTAGTCTATCATTAGCAAATCTTTCATCTCATTGAAACTCGTTTTTTACATTTTTTACCTGCAAACTTATGGAATTTACAAAAAAACGTTTCAAGCTGTTTATGATCTGATTATTTGGCCACACACGTTTGTATGTAAAACATGAGCAATTTACGTAAAACTTTACTCGCATATCCAGCAAAATTGACATAAAAAAGTGGCAAGTATTTGGCAGATCATAAAATGCAGCAATTGCTTCATGCAAATCTCCACTGGAATCTGAATAATTTGCAAAGTAACAGAAAAAATGCAGCAGTCGGATGCACTTTTTATACAAACTTGATAAGTGCAAAAGATTAGCCGTTATAATCAGTCAATGAAACGGAAGCAAACTAGTTTTTGAGTAGGAAAATGTGACGGTTGGCCAGAAATCAGAATTAATGCTATGAAATGTGCATGTGCATGGGCGTATCGCTTGTTTTATGCTAATTTATTCACATTGTAGGGAAATACACGGATATGTATGCACATTTTGCTCGTTATCGAAGGAAATGCATCAACTGTCACTTTTAATTTGCTTAAATGGGCACTTCATGGCTGACATTCATTGAACTTGACTGAACGCAAATGGAGATTTCTTGTTTTGCTGAATATTGTCTGTGTAATAGTGGCCGTTAAAAGTGGTTGATTGACAAGTCAAGTGACAATTGGACCACATTGGAAGACATAACCGGTGCAAGGTGATGTTTGTGATGCAAATTTTGAAATTTCGAATGCAGTTTGATGTTGATTGGGCGTGATTGATTGTGGACGACCTTGAAATATAGATTTTCAATTAATGGCAAAGCTGGTAATAACAAATTTGACTTTTTGTGGTGTAAAAGGGTAGAAATCCAGTCAGTGTGTATTGATGCCGTTTTTCGCAAGTTTGTTTTCACCCCGACGTGTATTTTAGCCGGATGTGTGAATCCAAATTCATGTGCAAGGAATATAAACGACATTATAAAACAGCTTGGAATTGGAATGCACAAAAAAATAATTATGTTAGTGCATAGTGCCGTTTAGTCTCAAACGTTTATGTGCCACCGAGTTTGTAGATTCCATCTGCATTTAACACTTACTCTCGAGTTCAGCTCCAAACAATTCTCATGCCATGTGTACGCTTCGAATAGCCAAAAATTAGATCAGCGCGCCGCGCTATTGATTAGCGCTGATAATCATCTCGTCTTTGTCCACTGCCAGGTGAACTTGAATGAAGCAACACTGAAATTCGATCACTACATGAACATCATTGCAAAAGCCCTTTGATGAATTTATTTTCATGATCATGCAACACTTTTGCGCTTGGCGCGCTCAAAATGGCGCTTGGACATTTACATGTCGTTGAGTGAGTGATCTATGTCCCGGCCTGCTTTTACGGCGCTTGCTATCGTGCGTGTATGTCGTGGGTGTGGACTGTAAACATGTGTCGCTGTTACAGTTTCGTTTGGCTACTTCTCGGCGCGCGCGCCGCGCTGCATTTAACATGCAAATATGTAACGCAAACGCATGCAGAAAGCCAGATGTAACAAAATCTCCGGTTACATCATCCCTTGGTCAAATGCAAAACAGTAATACAAAACGTTATTGCAAGCCCTGAAGGCAACTTAAAAGAAGGTCACAACTTAAAGCGCAGCGCAATGCGCATGTGTTATCGATACCTTGACGGGTGTATGCGCAATCCCAATTTTGCATGCACATTGATTGAATAATACACTTGACTTTTGATGCCAGCTTCATCAAAACGCTGGTGCAGGTTGGTACATACTGCGCTGCGCGCAATCGCGCTTAGGATCGGATATTATAACGGTTGACCATATTAAAGAAACTCCACGTGTTTTTGTGTGATATGGCAATATGACTGACGTCTGTGAACAAGTACGGGGCGTTTCTCATCTGATTGACCCGTTTGAATTATTGCAGCGCGCGCTGTGCGGCGCGGCTGTTGCTTTACTTTTGCCCATATTTGAATTATGGCTTTGCCTGGAGAAATATAAGGAGAATTTAAATTAAAGTAGGTTTGGCAGAAAAATCCAAAAAATCTGCTCAGGAAAAGGAAACGCATTAATTAAAGCCATGTCGACCTTGAAGGCTGTTGGGTAGTGCAAAATGCGAACGAAACTGAAAGTGAGATGAAATCAAGATGAGATGCGAAAAGCTGATTCAAGTCGCGCCGTATAAGTTGCATGTCAGGCGATGATGATAAAGCAGAAGACTTACGAGATTCGCAAATTCTCGCAAAAATCCTGTTCGTGATTGCGTGAGCGCAGCGTTTTATGGCGCGGTGTGGACTCGTAAATTATAGATTTTTTCACCTTTTTGTCCAGAACTATTACTTGAAAAGTAAGTTGATGAGCTTGTTTGGATAGAATTAAATCGAAGGTTCTCCAAAAATCCCCATTTGTTCAGCTTGGCCAAGTAATTTGTGTCTCACAGAATTTTTGCGGGTTGGGCGGGTCACAATTTTCATTGTTTGGACAGGTTGCAAAAGCTTGGGAAAATACTGAGACGTGCCCATGTGATACTGAATTTTACAAAGCTTTTGGTCAAAGGAACGCTTTGAATTTGCAAAGTCTCAAGGAGTTTTTGTGTAGGATAATGCACGATTTTCTACGGTTTTTGCGCTGCGCCTTGATCTGCGCGCGCGGAGAACCTTGAAATTTAGTTCCTGATTACTGATTTAAAAGGGAAGTAATGGCGGGAGAAGGGGGCTTTTGTTTTTGGCGTGATTGCGGATTTTTCGCAAATTTGTTGGTAGGCGTTTCAAAGATTTTGTTTCTGGTTTGAAAAACTTGTGGTTAAAAATCAGTTAGTTATCAAAGAAGCATTTTTTGATGCCGTGTTCCACTGTAATTACGACCTTACATAACTTGCTGAACTTGACAGAAAACAAGAGCAAGTTTTGGGAAGACACAAGGAAACATGAGTTGCATTTGTAGGGGTTTTCTTTGTTGTGAAATTGTGACTCATTCTTGTACGTGAGGATTCATTACGACGTTGTTGCGGTTTTTCAAAAGTCGAGCAAAAAATTATTGAAACGTTATCAGCACAAAAGTTACGGCGAGAAGCGCTGCGCGCAGCGCAGCGCCAGCGCGCGCTAACAGAGGGCCGCGGCGCGGCCTTGGAAAGTGCTCCAATTAAAGTAGCCTAAAGGTCAATCGAAATTACATACTGTTTCATGTGCGCATGCGCCGAGTGCATGTCAGAAGGCATCGAAAGAGGAGTAGACTGACTGACCGGTGTTACAATTAAATGATTGCGTCAGAACCTGATCAAAGATGGAAGCTGCTGATCTGATTGTTACTGTGTAGAGTTTGATTAAATTGGCGAGGTTTGAAGGCCTCTGGTGGAGATTGAGGCAACCATAATTTAAGTATACATCAATTTTCTGGGATGGTTTGATAAGTGGAGTTGTTAATGTTGAAGGTTTTACAGGTGTGTGGTTGCTGATTGGATGATCAAAGTTATGAGAAGAAGACAAGTTTTTGATGGAATTGCAGCAATTTATTTGCAGAAACCGGATATAAATATAGGCAACAGTCAAGAAATCAAAGACAAGAGTAGCTGGAGTTCTTGATAGAAGAGAAAGAAGAAAAGGTCAAAGGTTGACAGTGTCGACAGAAGAAGAAAAAGAAATGGAAAAAGAAAAAAAATAGTGACTGAAGTTCAAGTGGCCATAGGCAAGTCAGGTATCTCTCTCGACGAGGAATCGAATAATTTAAAGGTGGTGGTAAGCGACTGGAGCAGCAACCTTGGCGACAGCTGGGTAGGCAGCGACGGCTGGAGCGTGAGCGTAGGCAACTGGAGCGGCGACTTTGGCGACGGCTGGAGCATAGGCGACTGGAGCGGCAACAGCGGCGACCTTAGCAACTGGAGCGACGGCAGCGGCCTTGACAACGGTTGGAGCGGAACGGTCGACAACGGCATTGAATCCGTTGACGGGGTCAGCGGTGTAGGTGACAGTGCGGACAGCGCCATCTGGTTCGACGAGCGAGTATTGGCCCTTGACGACATCTCCGTCGCGGCTTTCGTGTTGGGTCTTGGAGTCTCCGGTCAAACCGTCGGCGACGGAGTAGCCGTAGCTGTATTGTGGGTGGGCGTCGAAGGGCTCAGCGGCGACGACAGCTGCAAAAGTAGCACTGAATTAGTATAAGAGCGCAGAGAGCGCGCGGTAGATGGCGGAGCCATCTACCGCCCAATTCTAGACTTTTTTGCTGCTACTCACCCTTAGCAACTGGGGCAGCGACAACTGGAGCGGCGACCTTAGCGACAGCTGGGGCATAAGCGACTGGAGCGTGAGCGTAGGCAAGAGGGGCAGCAGCGACCTTAGCAATGGGCGCAGCGTAGGCCAATGGCGCAGCGACCTTAGCGACCGCTGGAGCATGAGCGTAGGCTACTGGAGCAGCGGCGTAAGTGGCGGCTGGGACGACTCCAGCGCGGGCAACAGCCACGAGGGCGAAGAGAACTACGGCCTGTGAAACAGTCATTGAAATTTTTATGCTCTATGACTTTTGTTTATGAAAATTCTCAAGTATTTTTAACTAGAGATCGTATTATAATTGGATTTGTTTTGTGAACTTACCTTGATCATTTTGGATTTGTGTTGGAAGTGTTGGAAGTTGTGAGTGAACAACTTTGCAACTTGTTGCAGATGTTTGCAGTTGGAAGCGACTTGAGCGACTGATGATGTTCACCGCCAGCCTCGCTGCTGTTTATATACCGCGCGCAGCGCGGCGCTCACAGGGCATCAGTGGGTAACTCGAATTGTGTTCAGTGAAAGGGCGGCGCTTTAAGGACACTCGTCTCACTCGTTTAAAAATACATACGCAAAAAAGCGCAATCCATCATCAGACAATAATAAGCTCCAACTTTAATTCAACTCCAAATGCGCATGCGCAAGGAATAATTGCATCGGACCCCTCGCCCTTTATTAAAGACGGCCTTTGCCCATCAAGGGCCACGCAGACGCAGTATCGATTACTCGTTTTAATGCTGACGTCATCTTCCGCCGCTAAACTCGTCAATATTATCGATACACAAGGATACTCAGACCGTTTAATCACAGCCTGCATAAAAGTTATAATCATCAGTTTCAGTGTTATGTAACAATCAAAAGACTTGTTGGTATTCAGTCCTCGATTCTCATTCCAAACAATGCTTTACGTGGCCTTAAAGGATCAAAAACAATCGTTGTTCTTTCGTTGATCTACAAAGTATTTAATGACGGCTTTGCCATTTCCGTCTCATTTCGCCAATTTAAGCTCGTTTGGATCAATGTGCAAAATCCCAACACTTGTTACGCAATCCGAATTTACATCTTGTCAAAGCCCATGTCAACCATCGGAAACGTGCAATGTTTCTGCCCACATGTTTCATTGTTGTTTTAAATGGAGACGTTCGTGACAGTTCAATTCCCAAGACCTTTGACAACGGAAAGGAGTGTAGACTTTACATGGTTTTAAATGGAGACTTACAGTAGAAGAAAGACGATCTCAAAGCCTTGAATATGTCCGATTGGGACTTTTGACAATAATGTGTCAAGTGTTCAATAAAAATACATATGTCGATTAATTTTCAAAATGAAAAGATGACGCTTCAGACCCTGACTTGGAGCCAAGGACGGAAATTCAATGTGACAAGATGGCGCGGCAGTTGATGGAGGAGGATGAACCGCGGGTGATTTGAATTTCCATTGTTGTTTGTTTACATTGTTGCGTAATTACATGGCATGTCTTTAATGGCGGCGGTATCAATTGGATTCTTCGAATTTTTAAAAATACGAAAATTAAAACAATGTTAGACTTTGATGCCGTTTTGACGAACACGACATTTTGTTAATTCAGACTTTAAAAGTAGTTATACAGAGTCCATCTATCTTCTTGCAATAGATGTCGCTTTTTCATCCCTGAACTTTAGGTGAATTTGACATTCAGCGCTAATTGAGCTACTTTAACGCCACAGGCCATCTTTCTTTTAGAAACAAACCTGAAAATTAGCTAACACTTTAATCGGATGCGCATTCGCACTAACAGTGTGAGCGCGCGCTCCGCGCGCGCATACACTTTTTTGCTAATGAAGGGGTCTAATCGCAATTTAATGCACAATTAGCAAAGGCTGTTATTATGCAAACGAAGAAGCTTAATGAAATTTCAGTTTGCAATATTGATGTGTTGTGTTACAAAGGCTGCGCTGCGCTGCCGCTTGACCTGCTAATAATGCAAGAAGCCAACAATGGTTGTCAGGGAGGCGGTGCCATTTTGTGACTGCGATGAAGGACTTGATCGAATTTGTATTTTGCTCATCTTACATGATCTCGCAAGGAAACAATGGCTGTAATCAAAAATTGGCTCAGCTAATTTGTGCTACAAGGTGTCTAATTTGATATCAAAAGACCTTTTGGCGGTTAATTGCAGGTGTTCACGGAAAACTGGTCCTTTGGGAAAATGAGAAACAAAGCTGCTTTCGACAAGCTGCACAGCAAGAGATTACCAAACTGATATTTTAGGTTCGGAGACTGAATTTTGAGCTAAACGGCACCGGAATACAGCATAATTTCCGAACTGAAGCTGCGATTTCATCCATCGGCATTCAATGATGAAAATCAGGTTGCCACCTGTGCACCCATCGATTGCATCAAATCATGCACTTGATTAGTGCACCTTGAGCTTGTCAGAACATTTAAATTCATCGAAAATTGGCAGCTCACCTGTGCTGCCTTAATGATTCTCAGAAGCTCGCAATGAAATATAAAAATTGCTCAAATTCTGCCTTGATTAAATGAAGTTGATCTCTTGTCGCTCGGTGATTTATGGGTCTGGGAATCAATCTTGGGATTGGCCGATTTAACATTATATTAAATTGACCCCAGGACGTCTGCCGTTTCTTGATATCGTTACGAATGCAACAGCGCAGTTTACCGCTTGCTGTTTGTTCCTTCCTCTGTTGCGTGATTAATCACAATATGCACATGGAATTATTGCAGTTCGTAGAATTCGCCATATAATTGTATGTACTTGATCGCGACCTGCGCGCCGCGCTCCGCGCGGCGCTGTGGTCGCGCACTTGTACATACATTAGCCTCTGCCCTTAAACGCAATGAACCTTTGCGAAAACGATTACGTGGGATTGTTGTTAAGCGCGCCTTTTTGAAAACAGCGGGTGATGATATTGGCAAATGGCGCGCTATTTAAGAAGCCCTTTTTGAAGAAGGCCAAATAAATCTAAGGTTGAGGTTGACTCATGATAGCGGCGGAGCCAGGTTTGGCGATAGTTGTATATAATTAACATAATCAAGTCCGTCTGGTTCTTCTCCGTATCGATTTGTCGTTGTTGAACAATCAATAAAATTTGTATGCTTTGGGCATGATTTTTGCATTTTTCCCAGACAAGGTTTAAGATTCGAGGTTGCGAAATTTCAATTTCTAAGAATATCACACGGAAGTCCGGTGCGCTCATTCAGCGCTATAATTAAAAAATCCATTGTGCGCGCTATAATAAATCAGGAACTAATTTTTGCACCTGTAATTACACGGTAATTGACTGAACCTGAGATTAGCCCTCGTGGGTTTTTTCAAGGGTACCATTGAAAAGTCGTATGTGTATATGTGCATCTCACGATTCAAGCAAAATCAAGGATATCTGTTCGCTCATCTTTTCAATTTGTTGTGATTCGGCTTGGCGCTTTATTACACGATCATGATCAGTTGTTGTTGTTGTTGTTGCCAATAATAGCATTGGAAGGTGGGAAGGACACGACGCTTCAAAAGGCGCTGCGAAATAAGGAGGAGATAATTTACATGCATTTTGATATAGCGGCGTTGGTAATTTGAAATTTCATTGTTGCCATTTTTTTGCCAAACAACTCATGGTTCTATCATGTTAACATAAACAATTCGCAAAAAATCAGCGCCGGAAGTAATGGTCGATGGGCACTGGAAGACGTAAGTGTTAGAAGATCGGAAGCGCGCCAGCGCCCAGCGCGCGTGCCAATTGGCATTGTAAAACAGTGTGTTCGAAAAGCAATTAATAAAAGTTATATAATTATGACATAAATTATGGGCGAGCAAGCAAGAGGCCAAAGGCAGATGACTATGGACATAAATCATATTGAGGGTCAATTTTGAGACGTGCGTGTATTATCAAAACGCTGCGCTTAAGCGTGCGCTGACAAGAGGCTAGTGTTTTGGACTCGAGGATTTTTGAGAAGCGCATTGGATTTTTGGAGTTCAAGGTAGAGGTTGTGGACATACAGGCGAAGAGTCGTACAAGTGCATATTTGAATTTATGCCGTCATTTCCCAGATGAGAACTGGAATCACAGGTACAGTATAGCACAACCGTCTTAAACGGCACTCAAATCTAGCACTATTCAAAAATTTCAGAGCGCCGCGCGCTGTGCTCCGCGCTGTCGCGCAAAACAACATGGACGTGCTTGATATGTATTTTAATGTTTTTTCCTAAGAACAATTGTTAACATTGAAACCGTTAACGAATTGTGGGAAGATAAAAGAAGAAGTTGTTGATGATGATGACGGCTAATTACTTTTATGCAAGTCAAATGGGCGTGTTGGTGAGAGAATTAAAGTTTTGTCTGTGATTTATTGCCTGATGAGCTCTCATACAATGTAATGGAAAAACAATACAACAAACAGGGGAAGCGCCGCGCTGTAAGCGCGCGCGATTACAGCGTTTGTAACAATCATGTTTACATTCAATCTTCATCTCTATAACACAGATAGCCATTGTCCGATGCATTTTGATGCGCTACAAGATCGCGCACTTTTGAGGGCTTTTGGAAGTTGCTGATTATGGACAAATCTTGGGTCGCTGAAGGCAAAATTCATAGTCAGTCAGCAGCAAGACCACACGTTTTTTAAATGATCTTGAACAACAGATTTCATTGTTCGGTAATCAATTAATGAGGACGGCTTCGAGGGAGGTTTGATTCATTATCATTAGTAAGGTTGCAAAAAAAGTTGCCAATTTGAAATTTTTCGACCTTTTCAGAATCAGAATATTTAAAATGATGTTGTTTAAATTATATTAAATTTGGATTCTCAAGACGCAACAATTCGTTTTATTGATGCTATTTTATAATGCCGTTTAACCCGAGAGCGAAAATACCAAGTAAAACAGTAGTTTGTTCTTGGTCCTGAATCCGGTTTGTATTTTTCAAAGAATTGCGTTAATTACGAAGAAGATGCGATTGCATGTAACCAAACGAGCAAAAATGCGAATCTGATAGCTTGAAGCAGAATACATTTGATCACCTGATATTAGACGATGAATTCATACAATCTGGTGTGATTGCATATATTGCATCTTCGATATTCGATATTCATTGGCAAGTTATGTAATTTTTAGCAAATTGGAATCTGATCCATGTCGACATTGGCGCATTTCTTGCTGTTCCTCACACGAAGGTGTTGGATCATTGGGCGGATAAATTATGATAATAATGAAATAATGATTGGCAAGTTTGATGTGTTAGTGTGAGCTCAAGAAAACATTATTAATAGTGAAGACAGAGATTTGATTGGCAAAATAAGCGAGGATAGTGTAAATTTCAAGGGTTGCAGAAATGGGACTGGCTGATAGAAATAGCGTAAGGTTTGTTGGAATCGATGGATCGATAGAATACAATGTAATTTTTAATAACTTTGATTACAAATTGTGTTGCTATGTTTTGTATTTGTAAAGCTGTGATTTGTGGACTCTCAATTGCGATGAAGTTGGAGGGTTGCGAGGGTTCAAAAGGAAGGTTGCCTGCGTAATACTTAACAATGGAAGAAGGCGAGTGTTTGACTGCGCTGCAAACGCCCTTGGACCAAGGGGCTCGAAAGCGTATATAAAGCCGAGGGTTGAACAGCGTTGGTATCACAGTTCAAGTCTCGAGTTTGTTGTGGAACAACAGTAACCAAAACCTCATCATCACCATGTACAAGGTAGGTAGCAGCGCAGCGATTTTAAAACTTTTGGCGGGAACTGGAGAATCCGAAATGGAGTTGAGTTGAACTAACAGCGGCCATTTTGTTTTTAGGCCGTCATCCTCTTCGCCCTCGTGGCTGTTGCCCGCGCTGGAGTCGTCCCAGCCGCCACCTA
>JAQGBJ010003251.1:0-13290 GCA_034698345.1 Sphaeridia pumilis
CCACTAATTAGGTTTCCATGTCGAGGTCTTCCGAATCTTCATTAACGATACTGTTGCTAATGAGCATTTCCCGCCGCCAACCCGACTGGGCGTGTAGGCGGTCGGTCCTTGGCCAGCCTTTTGATGATACACTTTTTTTCCTCTGCCTTTCACTCTTCTCAGTCAAGCATATACGAAGTTTTTCATGCAAAAACACCAAAGTCTTTTTCACGGTAATGAGAAGCTCCAAAAGATGACAAGTTCGATAACGAAATATTCGGTGACATTGGTCGCAGGTCCAAAAGCTGAAAAAGCTTGTCGGTGGGAATGAGGGCAGAACAGTTATCCAGGGCAGCAGCAGGAGCCGATGAATAGCAACTTTTGTTTTTGCTATTTCAGCTGCAGTAGTTTATGGTGCCAAGGCTAAATCTTCGGTCTTCTTCTTCTGTCATTTCAAAGGGTGTGAAATCGGCTTTTTGGTCAACGAAATTCTTGGATGTCTCTCCTCGATATAGTTGTCACAGGTTATGATGCAACTTACGACTTGTTCTGAAGCCAAGGTGTGTTAGTCATATGGGCAGCTGTATTCGATTCGGTCGGAGGTGACTGCCTTCTACTTTGCTATAATATCTGTTTTACGTAACCAAAAATAACTTTGCCCTCAGCTGTCATTATTCATTAGAGTTGGCAGGACCGATATATTTCATCTTATACAAGAGGATTTCCATGGGGGAGGACAGCAGAAGATCCGTGTCGGTTCAGAAATGCAACTTCAAAAATCTCAAGAAACGAAGCTGTTCTTGTTCCAAAAAATATGTCAGAGGTTTCAAAACTGTCCAAGTTGGAAACCAATGACAAAATCATACTTACACCAAGGATATCTAGAACCACGTGTTCCTCTCTTATATAATTTATTACGTGGGAGGGTAAACGTCAAGCTTTATCAGCGAGTATTCCCGGCAGTTGCTTGGGCTAATAATTCTCTCCTCGAAATATTTGAATTACCCGGGTATCGCCTTGAACTTGGAATTCTGCCTGCATTAAATTACACATGTTCCCCCTGCTGTTTAATAATAAATTAGCTAATTTACTGATTGTTTCTGTTCCCTACAGCAATCCAATCCCTGGACCTCCTCAACGACCAAATCATCTCGTTCGTCTTTTCTCCAGAATCCTCGACACTTCACAAGGAACTTGACGGCGAAAATGGCGGCAAATACTCGCAGGTCCTCAAGGTCTCCATAGGGCTTATGCGACGGCTCCTTCTTGATGCCCAAGTAAGCATAAATCCAATATCAGCCTACAAAATATTAAGCGGGAATTTTTTTAAACTTTTAAATTTCCAACAGACCAAGTTTCGTAAAATGGTCGAAGAGAACAAAACCTTAGCAGGTAGACTCGACGGCGACTTGCAATCAGCCCACCGACAGATGGCGCTCCTCCGCGCCGAGCTTTCAGACACAAACAAACGCATCTCACAATTGAACGTATCACCCCCGTCCTCGCCGACTTCATCAAATCCCAACGAAGGCTCCCATCAAGGAAGTCCAGCGCCTATAGGCTCTAGCAACGGAAGACCAGTCAAAATGCCTCCGGCGGAAGACACCGGAGGTGGGAGTCACAATGGCACCAATGGAAACCACTCTTCGTCACCGAGTAAAAACGGCATCGACGACCATAATGAAATCGAATTCATCGATTCCCCCACACCCATCGATCTCGACAGCCTGTCGATAGCAGAACTCAAGTCAGAATGTGAAAAAATACTAACTTTGAATTCGAACCTGAGGAAAGAGTTGCATGACATTAGACTTACCAAAGCAGTTGAGGCGGCTAAAGGTCAGCCTGAACTTCAAACCGAGCTCCGACATGCCAAAGAAGCCTTGTCAGGTAGCCAAAGAACAAGAAGAAACACAAATTTTCCTTTTATTCCAACGAAAAATATAAAATATCCATGTTATTTCAGCCCTCAAAGGAGACAGAAAAAGGCTCAAAGCAGAAAAGTTTGAACTGCTCAATCAAATGAAGCAGTTGTACACAACGTTGGAGGATAAAGAGAAAGAACTACGAGATTTCATCCGTAATTATGAACAGGTAAGTTGATTGATTTTTCAATTTTTTCTCTTAAAATTTTTAATTTAAAACCCAATTCAAGTCATACTTTCCCTCGTAGAAAATGCGCGAAAGCGAAGCCTCACTCCAGCGCCTGACTCTTGAACGAGACGAAGCGGAGCGCGAGCGCTGGACCATACTTCGCGCAGCGAGAGACGAAGCCGAACGAGGCCTGTCTTTAGCCACACAATTAAATGTCCGAGAAGCCCAAGTTCAGCAAATGCAACAGGAACTTCATGAGGTGAGTCGAAGTTTACTTGGCCTCCAAACCATATAAATCTCAAATCAACTTCAACTCAATTCCCTAAACAGGCAAAACGTCAGCTGGCCCAATTCGGCATCTACTCTGAAACAGACAGATCAGTGGCGAGCAGCGGTGGAACAAACGCCACTTCGCATTACTCACTCGTCTCTTCGCTGACAGCGACGTACGCGACTGTTGGCGGTGACCGAGGAAGTTCTGCAGATTCAGGTGTTCGACTAAGCTCTGACCGAGATTCAGGGGTTCAGAATAATACTGGGAATCTGTCAGATTCTGCGACAGAGGGAACGTACAAATGTAAGTGTTTGTGTGTCTGTCAAGTAGGTCAATGTTGATCAAAGTCAGGTGTAGCAGATGCATGCATTTGATGCACCAAAAGTAATGTAGGTCAAGGATTTGAAAAATAAGTTTTTCATGCCAAAATTTTACAGCCATCAGTCTTGACCTTTGTGGCGGTGACGGGTCAGGAGGCGACGGAGACTCCATGTCAGTTATTTCGACCGCCACATTGCCTCAACTATTTGCCACTCCGAGAGATAGTCCTGGGCCTATTCATTATGCGGCGTACAACCGAATCATGGACCACAATGCAATGTCCAAGTAAGCAGGGGTCTTCCAAAAATAACTTAAAAAATTCAAAATGCACAAGGTCTAATGCGCCCTACAGTTTGTGCAGGTCAGCTGACCAACTAATGGCGACTGACATCGACTCCCGCGACCCCCGGCGGAAACCTGATAGACTCAACAGAGGTTCGAATTTGGCGGGGCGAGCATCGATGGGCGCCAAAGGCGCCTGGGGATCCATTAGCAGGATGTTTGCCAAGAACAAGCATCGAAGGACTCTGGACCCTTCAATCTACGATTGTGAGTACCTAACCTAACCTAACCTTCCTTGAATTACTTAACATAACCTAACCTAACCTAACATGACCTAACCTACATATTATTCCTCCGCAGCAATGAACTCCGCAGGCCAACGTACAAGTTGGTCACCCCAAGGCTCAGCCTCCCAATCACCTCTCGCCGAGCAAGAAAGCTACGGCGACAAACTCCGCGCTCTCGAAGAAGCCGCCACACTTCCAATGGAGCTCTGGCGAGCAGGTATGGTCCAAGCCTGGATCGAAGTCTCCTTGGGCATGCCCCAATACGGTGCCAGATGCGCAGACAACGTCAAGAGCGGCAAACTCCTATTGGAGCTCACCGATGCGGATTTGGAGTCAGGCCTTGGAATAACGCACCCGCTACATCGAAAGAAACTAAGACTGGCAATCGAAGAACATCGCAACCCCGCACTAGTCCGTTTTCCTTGTACCATCGAACTGTCTCACGTCTGGGTCAGCTCGGAGTGGCTCCCCGACATTGGACTACCTCAACACGCTGAAAGCTTCGCCGGGTGTCTTGTTGATGCCAGGTTGTTGGACCACTTGAGTAAACGAGATTTGGAAAAGTATTTGGGCGTTACCAAGAAGTTCCATCTTGCTTCGATAGCACATGGTGTTCATCTCCTCCGTATTGTTGCGTACGATAGACAGGTAAGATTTCAAAAATCTTCGAGGATTTTTGTGGGCCTCAGGCTATAATTTTGGCTAAACTTCGTTCAACAGGCATTAGCGGAACGCCGAAGAGAGTGTGGAAACGATCCCCTCGTTTGGACAAATCACCACTTTGTTCTCTGGGCCAGGTCCATAGACCTTCACGAATACGCCGAAAACCTTAAAGGTCAGAGTTCAAACAGTTTCTAAAACCTCAAAATACCCAAAACCCTACTAAAGATCTGATTTTACAGGAAGTGGAGTCCACGGAGCCTTCGCAGTACTAGAACCCAACTTCAACGGCGACACAATGGCGTCAGCAATGGGGATTCCACCCTCCAAGCAAATCATCCGAAGACATTTGGGCGCTGAACTAGAAGCACTTTTAGCTCCAGCAAGGTATAATTTCAGAACTTCAACCTAGAATGACTTGCTCAAAAGCCTATACTTAACCAACCTTCTCTCACACTGTTTCAGAGCAAAGATAACCCAACAATACCGCACTTCCAAAATCCAACGTCCAGGAAGTAGCGCGACCCTCACTGGATCCATGACTCTGACTGATAAACACCGAAGCGACTCTTTAGGTCGCAACTCTGCAGCGCTTCAGAACGACTACTTCAGACGCAGTTGTGATGATTCCACTAAACGGAGGACAAGCCTACGAGTAAGCCTTCAAGATTTGCTGTGATGCCCAAGTAGTTTCCAAAGTGTGTTGTGGACTACCTAAAATCCAAATATTTTTCAAGTGTGTCTGAACTCAAGTGGTGGTGGTGGTGCTGTTGATTTGTGGTGGTCTTGTAAACTAGCACTTATAGACTTGTGGTGTTTATAGTCGTTTGGTGAAAGTCTTCTAGTTCTATAGACTTGTAGTACTTTTAGACTACTTTAGAATACGTAACTTAACTGGATGTTTTTGCTCTTCTTTTCCTTGTAATTCAACAATCTGCCGTGGCTCTCCAACATCCCAAACGCTGCTACTACTGACTTCAAAAACCACGTGGCATGTCAACTTCCCAAATAACAGAACTACAGCAACCTCGTAGCTCAAAAGGTGGTACCTTCCCCAAAATAATCGTCTTGTGAAATTTTGTCCTTCTTGTGGCCTCAAGTCAAGTATACTTTTGCCTGGCCTTTAAAACTACTGCAGCTTATCGAAAAAAGCAACTATCGAAACTCTGTCATGTACTTCGTTAACTGTCGTTCAAAAAAGCCTTTACAAGCGCAACGTAATGTACAATTTTAGTCTTGTCTTTGATTGAGAGAGTGAAGCAATAAATGCATATCAACTCGCTAAAAAACGCTGCTTGTCGCATGTCTTCTTCCGGTGGTTGGTTCGTCAGTACTTCGCTGACCTGCAGCGCGCTGCGCGCGCTTGCCTTCTTGTACTTCTATTTCCTGGTATTGTCCGCTGTAATGTATTTCCACTATTTCTGAAACCTGATCTAATCCTGTAACTTAATTTCTCTACCAGTTTTCTACCTTGAGGAGTTCGAAGGTTTGTCGATTGACCAGTGGCTTTTAAGACACCATGTACAAATTTATTAATCAAAATCCTCTCTGTTACAGGGATCCTTGAGCAGAGCACTTGGCCTGAAGATCAAACAAGACTTGTTTACTCGCCGCCAGGAGAGTAAGCCCGAAAAGCCTTTGGACGAAGTCTTCGATCCCAACTACCTGAGCCTTCTGGGACCACAACCGCCGCCGCCGCTAGCGCACCATCGTTTGTCGTCAGCAGCAGCCCCGTCATCTCGAAGATCTAGAGACGAGGACGCCATCTACCGGGCGGTTAAATCCAACGGGGGCATTTATGCTCCGGGCCTCGGCTTCACTTCGTCTTCCCATCCTCATAACATTGCCGAAGAGCCTTTCGATGACTTTACTTCGTCGATATTACGCCATGCTAATCTTCTGAATGGTCAGAAACAAGCCAGTTCAGTTGTAGGTCCTCCACCGCCGCTGAAGAAGGAGTTGAGGAACGGTGAAAGCATCAGCGTGAGGCCAAAATCGATGGCTGTTGAAAACGATGTTTCTTCGTCGTCGCCGACTTCACGAAATACCGATGAGGAAGAAGGACCTTCTTCTTCGGGTGACATCAAAGAAGAGCCGAAGGAAGAAAACGACCAAGACAACGATTCTAGCATTCTAAATAATAGCTGCACTGCCGTAGATTTAAGCAAAAAGGGCAACAACGAACATGTTGTGGAACATCACGTAACTGTACATACGCCTGTCTAGTTTTAATGGGCTTGAAGCCAATTTCTATAGGTTTTTACTACACGAAAGTCGATATCGGTCAGGTGTTCGGTTAGTGAATGTCCTGCATATACTAACGTCGTCGTATCTTGTGTCAGTGTCTATAAAGACAACGAATTAACAAAGATTCCAAAATGTCAAAGTCATTAGTTATACTACTACGTATTTGAACATTAACGCAATAAAACACGTGCCAATTACATAATGTTGATAAATAATTTGGAATTTATGGCATGTATACAAGTTTTTTTCCAGTTACAAAAACTAAAGCGACGATATAATAGTCCATGTAGAAATCAATATCATTTAGAGTGAATATTAGGTAAAAGTTACGGCTTCGATTATAACCCAAAAAAACAGATAAACAGTAGCACTGTACTAGAAACTAGATTAGGAAAAAATCAGGTTAACTGGAAGTATCCATTGAGCGACCTGGGCTACTGGCTGGATTCGACCTGACCTCTACGTTTTCAAGTAGCTCATAGAATTCAGCATACAAATCTTGCCATTTAAGATCCTTGATAATGTCGTTCAACAAGTTTTTGAGCATTTCTCTTTTAGAGATTCCAAGAATTTCAGGGGCCCATTGATTCGGTATGCCGGGATGTGGAGGAAGGTGAGATGTCGAGTGACATGGACCTAGGAGGTCGAGGCATAACCGGCGTAATTCGGCTTCTAGGCCTTCACGAGCCAGGACAACTCCCAACATGTGCATACATACACGAACTTCTGCAGGCTTCTTGACATTTAAAGCTCCTGATAATTTCAGCTTTGCCTCAGTAACGGCAGTGTAGTCGGGTTCTTTCGGAGCCTTGGATGCTAACACCAGACCATGGGGGAAGAATTCGGGCATTTCCAAATCAGGAGGGATGGTCGGCATCAGGCCTACAAACAAGAGCCATGTTTCCATGTCGAAGCAGTATTTGTAGGATTTGCCGTTGGAAAGGATGACGAGTGGGATTCCTCCGACTAAGACTGTGCAACGAAGTACTTCTACTGGACGAGAACCTGAAAATTTGGAGATATGATGGTTAGGCGTGTAAATAGCATCCAACTACTTTAGGAGTCAGTTTGAAAATCTTACTTTTACTGCTAGGCTGCAGTAGCGGCATCACAGATTCGCCTTTGAGAACTGCTTTCTTTGTACGAATGTTCCACATATGTAACTTTCCTTTCACAGTTATCACCAACAGGTACTGTTCTCGCAATACAAACTGATGCGGTGGACCTGAGATCGCCAACGGTGGGGAGGTGTATCGCCCTTTGAGATCCAGAAGGTGACATGTGCTATCCTCACACACGACTACTACTTTTTCAGCGTCACCCAGCATGCCACAGATAGGAGCGTCTACGCAAACCGTCCAAGTCAGGCCGTCGTATAGGTCACTAGAATTCTTGCATTTGATGGTATTCCTTAAATGGCGACCAACTTTCTTTTCGTTTTCAACAGTAAGGATGTAGCCACCGCAATTGCGTACCTGGACCTGAAAGAATGAAAAAATTAGTTGAGATTTTGAAAACTTGTAAATATAAACCGTAGCAGTGCTGACGAATTGTACCTGCAAAATCGGGGCTTCCAGTTTCATCGGCTTTAGTTTCGCCTTGGTGTGAACCGCAGTAGGTTCAGGGGCGTTCTCCATGGGTTCCAGATCTACAACTGGTTGTACCGTTGTTTGTATTGCTGCCAACTTTTCCTTGGAGGATCTGATCAAGCTTGGAGGAATCTTTGAAGCCGATGTGCTGGCAGTGGCTTCAGGAACAACGGACGTTTTTCCCTTCTTAGATTTTATTTCCGGGGGCGTCGCTATTTCTTCAGTACTTCGCTTTCGTTTGTTCGTTGCACTACTTGGCCCCGGTTCATTCTCAGGAACCTTCGGCCCTCCCTTGGGACCTGCAGTACTTGTGCTGTCCAGTGGAGTCAGGGAGGGACGTTTCTCAGTCTTCTTTTCTCCTCCATCAACCTCTGGTGCTTCCGCTCCAGCTTCTTCAGTTCCGCCCTCGGTGACCCGAGCTTCCAGAAGAGCGTGTTTATCAGCACCAGCCTTCTCCTTAGGTTCGTCAAGCACATTCGAAGTTTCAAGTCTACTATTAACAACAGTGCTGGAAGTTGTGGTGTCCCGTTTTTCGACACTGATGGAGCCCTTGCTAGCTGATGCTGAATCTTGTGAAACCACTGTCAGCGGCGTGATTCTTCGCTTGCCGTCTTTGCGCACTGTTTCAGTTTGCTGAGTGACAGCAATCGCTTGCTTGCTTGGCGAAATACTGGACGAACTATCGGAGATTGTAGCCAGAACTGGTTCCGGAACCTTGACCTTTTCCACCACAGGCACCGTTGGTTTTGGCTCTGGAGCATCATTACTAGACTGGCTTTTGCTAGACACGTTTCCATTAGTTAATCCGTTGCTCTTAGTTTCTGCTTTCGATATTTCTTCAGCCTCCTTCTTCATTTTACTTTGTCCAAGCAACACCGTCACATCTTGCACCAGATTCAGTTTCGGCGCCATCAAAGTTTGTCCAAACTGCTGCTGATATAACATCGACATTTCATGGGGAGTCAACGCTTTCCCGATTTCTTCCTCACTGAACTTCACGACCACGACAGTTCCGTCTTGAGAGCATGCCGCCAGAAGTATTGGCCCCTTCTTTGACCAGCTCAGGTCCATCACGGAACCCTTAAACATATCTCGCAGAACTACAAGTGGACGCTTGGATGCTGCCGTCCAGACCGAAATGCACCGATCCCTTGAACCCAACGCTACCACCGATAGTTTGTTCGACTCATAGTGGAAAATGTTCTTATTGAATCGGACGCACCCCACAGCTTTACGATGACCCACGAAATCCTTATCAGTCTTCCAGTCTATTCGATCAATGATTTGTGCGGTAGGTCCACCAGAATTCATTGCATGAGCTGACACAACGTACAAAGCATCCGGTGACCAGTCCAGTCTTAATGCATGGGTAGTTCCTCCACATCCTTGAAATGGATCCCTCACTCGATGTTCTATTGTCCAATCGCTAACTCTCCAGATTATTAGCGATTTGTCATCTGCCTGACTGGCGAGATATTTGCCAATAGGGTCCCATGTCACTCCCTTAACCAGACCGTCATGTGCTTTGAGCGTTGCAGCCTTCTGAGGAAAGTTGAGAGCATCCCATACAATCACAGTGTTGTCTATCGAAGCTGATGCCAAGTATTTGTCCGCCGGAGACCACGCCACATCCAACACATCTCCAGTATGTCCGGTCAGGCTTGCAGCTACTCGGTATTGATCAAGGCTTGCTTTCGTGAAAGCGTTGCTTGTTACTTGTGTCAACTGGCCGTTGTACTTTGAAACACATTTCCATACTTCTATCAACTTGTCTCCAGCTGTTACAAGATAACCACCTGACCAACTCCACCGAACAGCGTTGACACAGGAATGAAGCTCGAGTTCGCACAGCAGTTTAGGGACGTCTTCAAGCTGAGACTTTTCTTCGCTCAAAACAGGAACCAGGTTCCAAACGCAGACTCGACCACCACAATTTTCTCCATGGCCTCCAGTTACAAACTTAGTGCCGTCCGGATGAATGTCGATGGCGTAGATGCTCAAGTCTGTAATGTTTTCATACATTCACATGAAATGTGTTTTATTTTCATTTCTAAATCTGATGTAGCATCAAAAACTATTTTTGACTTACCATCGTATTTCACCCATGCTGGTTTAATTACTTTCATTGTGATTAAAGTTGAGTATTTTGCGATTATTCACATTTGTACATCTATGACGTCGATTTGCATGGTTTCAAGTTTCGCTCATCTTTACTGGTTTGATTTACCGCATTCCAAAGGTCTTTTGTTTGTGTTACCCAAAATCTTCAAACAACAGTAGTCAAAATACCACCAGCATCTAAACGGTCTAAGGAACTTAATTTCACTGGTCTTAATTAAAATTGTAGTACTTTTCTTTTGCTTCCATTCCGAAAAATTTTCACTTCACCGAAATGTAAACAAAGATCAACACAATGGATTTTGCCTGTCTCTCGTGCCGCGCGCTTTGCTATCTTTTCATATTCACCGCTACAGCCAAGGATATCTACCGTGATGCGTGACAGTCAGTAACCACCACCGCACCGGGTTTTGTTTATTATGCCGTGAAGTGGGCAGTGAATCCGCAACTGAAAAGTCATAACATTGCGAAATCTCGCAATTTCAACTTTGATTCCATAACTTACTTTTAATTAGTCAATTACATTGCAGCTCGTTGTCCATAACAAGAAAGTAAAAACTTGATCGCAATATTCTGATATGTTTAAGTACATTGAGAACCGTATCATCTTAAGTACATGTACGACAGGTTCAACTTTATGCTGTAAAACAGTCTCGATCTAGCACCACAATTAGCACATTCTTCACCGCCCTATAGAACTTCTAAATCTAATTCTACTTACTATTGCACTAATCCAAATACACAGATGCCTAAGTTTTTCTGAATACTGCATTTCATAATTTGTGACACTGATCAGTCTACTATTTTCCAGAGAGCGGCATGAAGTTTTTCAGATCAAATTTCATGTTTGGGTTCGTTTCTGAGCAAATATCCATTAGCAAATATGATCCTTCCTTGGGCGTAGGTCCAGGAGGGAATCCAAGGCACAAACCAACGGCAGCGTTATAAATGGCACCACCCTGCAGAAAGAATTAAGAGCATTACATGGATGTTTTTCTCTAATTTAACAGTTCTGTTGGAATGTAGCAACAAATTCTCACTTCTGGCACACGTTTCCATTCTTGCGGCCCATGCATCTCATGACATTTCCCCAAGAAAACCCGGTCGCTTTCGGCATCAAGGCAGAGAAGATTTCCCAGAATGTATTCATGTTTTTCTGTCTCTTTCCATTGCTGAAATTAGATACCCGTAAATCGAAGTTTGATACATCATCACTACATACGTAATCAGTCAAGAGGTCATACTTACCTGTCTAATACTCTCTTGATCACATGGCTGAAGTACTAAAGGCGAATTCTTTGCAGAAACATCTTGAGCGGATTGAACACATAAATCTGTGTCTTTTAAGTTGAGCTGAAAGCTGTTGATGTAGTTCCTCTTCCGCTTCGCCCAATGCTGGTACTTTGGCATTTCTTCAAACTTTTGTTGATCAAGTTTTGCTTTTGTTTTACTATCGACAGTTAGGGACGGGTCTTCCGTGAGGATCGCCGGATAGATATTCTCAACGTACCATTTGAACGACTTGCAGTTGAGATCTTCACGCAGTTTCTTTCGAGCTGATACGTCTCCGTATTTGATTGACATAGCTTCAGGCTTGACTTTATAAAAGACCTCCTAGAATTTACATTAAGAAACTCAATTTGCGTCGTGCTAGAGATCTTCTGGGGTATTCACAAGTCTATCAAGAACGTACCTTGAACTCGTCGAGCCAGACTTCTGCTACACGAACAGAGTTTCGCAAGGCTGTATCTTCACCCTTCTCAGACCCATATGGTCGTCGTCGACGGAAAACATGACCGACACGGGAACAAGGAATGATTTTCAAACTGCCACCACAAAGCCATATCTGCACAGAAAAAATTGTTTAGCAAAACTTGTACATATTCACAAAGATCACTTATACTACTTGTGTCGTGCCGAACCCTGAATGAGATTTCTACATTCTCGCCTCCCCAAATTTCCATTCCATCGTCATAGTCTCCAAGCTCATGAAAGTAATTTCTGTCCATGGCAAATAGTCCTCCAGCCATGGCTGGCGACCTGAAATTTTGTAATTGAAGTTTAAACTACATAGTAGCTACAGTGTCTTCTGCAAATTCTTCTTAAACGGACATACGTTATAGGTTTTACAAACTCTTCTTCTGTCTGTAGTTCAGATCTGGGCACATTATCCCATCTGAAATGCAAGCCCCAGTTGAATCCTCCTTTAACCAACGGACTGGGCGTATAGTCAAAAGTGTCTGGGTTGATAATGTCGATGATTGGCGTTGTAACAGTTTTGCGATCCAAGTGGATCGGTGTCAGCAAAGGGTCCAGCCAATTCACATTTGGTTCCACATGGGAATCAAGGAAAACCAGCACCTATAAAAGTCTTTCGTTTACATGATCGTTCGAGTAACTTCAAAACAATACAAAATTTACTCACGTCTCCAGTAGCGTGTCTAGCTCCAAAATTTCTAGCCCGTATAAGACCAGCACGATTAGGCGTTTTCAAAAGAGTTACTTTTTGCGGTAAATAGTCTTTCACATAGTCCGATACTTTCTTATGAAGGCCGTCTACAAAGACACAGAAGCAAGATTAAGATTAAACAAACTTGGATGAATATCACGAATTTTATGAATCTATGTTTTACACTTTACCTATATCACTATGGTCGTCAATCAGAATTATTTCATGTAAATGATTAGGATTGGATCTCTTCAAGATCGTATGTACAGTCCGTATCAAAACATGATATTCTTCATTATAAAAACAGACGATAACAGATGCTTTCGGTAAAGTTCCAGGATACCTCAGCTGCTTGCATCTGTTGTCAAAAATGAGAAAGTGATTAGACTAGGCTACTAGTTGCAGCATCAGTATCAGTACAATTTGAAAGTTGAAACTTTGTTACCTTTGATGTCTTGTATCATTAACTTCTCTGAAAGTTCCTAATCTTGAGCTAACTAACGCATTAAACGCATACTTTTTGTACCCATCTTCTCTAAACTCCTTTTCCTCTGCAGTTTTCACTAGGCCCAATTCATGCAATGACGCTCGAGGAACATTCACTTTCCTCACGCCATCCTTTAAGTACTTGATCAGTTTATCACTATTCTTGTACGAGTTTTCCAACCCGACTAACATCTTCAACTTTGATCCCCATCCATCCCTTCCGTCTTTGGTTTCTCCATTTTCTGTTTTGTCTCCAACCATTTTGTTGTGCTGTTTATGTTGACCTTCTGAACCCAAGTCGTTCTCCAACCCATGAAACTTGTCGTGATGGCCAAACTGGACAAACTTGGCTCGAAGTGGCACATATCCATCTTCTTCAAGCACTTCAGGACTTTTGCTTTTGAGAATTGGCCGGTAGCCACTTATATTCCAGTACAAGTACAAGATTGCACACCAACCCACCGTCGCAATCAAAATGCCATAAAAGAAGGACTTGACCCGCAG
>JAQGBJ010003252.1:0-13289 GCA_034698345.1 Sphaeridia pumilis
AGTACCCTTCAATGAACTGTTAATAATTAAATTCAACAAGCAATCAAACTCACCAACGTTGCTATTATTGCAGATATCCATATCGATCCAACCATCTCATATGTGATCAACGCTGCAACCAGAGCCGAGATCCATTCGAATACTCCACTCAAGTCCATCTTAACGCTAACTGTAATTATATAACCACTCAACATTAAGGGCAACCATTATGACATTCGGAAAAGATTACTGTCCCGAAACTTACGTCCGCACCGCAAGTATTCTTGTTGATTCCTGGCAATAACTGATCACTTTCAACCAATGCCTGACGAATATTAACTTGTTACTTTTTGTGATCAATCAGCCACACTTTAACTATCCCAACTGTTGCTAGCATCTAACCGCTTTCAAGTCTCGTCGACAGAATCGACGGCATAACTACACAAAAGCCATCAATTAACATTGCCCGCGCAAACCATGGATATCTAACGGCTGCGAGAGCAGCTCGTACGAGATGATGCATGGCCAAGACCGACGCGAAATGGGACAAAACTCGAAAGCGAGAATCAAATCTGAGAATCGGAAATTGAAAAGTTGTATTCAAAAAGCAAAAGAGAAAATACGTTTTGGATTTATATTGTCCCATTTAGCTCACCATAATATACTAGTGCTAGAATTAGAAAATTTGAATGTAGAAGCAGAAGCAATGATTGTTGTTGATTGGAGATATTTTTGCTTAAAGTTGGTTTGAGAAATTGTCAGAAGAAGTTGACAAAGAGGTAAATTGGTGGCAGACATTTACCAGAATTGTTGTGGGGTTTTGTTATCGGGCGAAAATCGGCGCATAAAATACCGGAATGGCAGGCAAATTAAATTTTATTTTGGGTTTATTTTCAAAAGTTCCTGTGTTCATGCTCCAACATTCTTTTGTGGCAGTGAATGCAGAAAAAAGTGTAAGAGTAGGACGTAACCTGTATGTCTGTTGTATGGTTTTTTAAAATACCTTGGAAGCTTTTTCCTACTTTTCATCCAAGTTTTTGAGTAGACTTTCATCGATTTAATTGTTACAAAGGCAAGAGCCAAAACAAGGCAAAGATGGAACATCTAAAACGTTTTTGCTCCCCTCAAGCATCGGTTCTCCGTGGTCTCAAGCTGCTACAATTTTACGCTGTCATAGGGACCTTACCGATTCAAACTGATTATAAAAACTTCCATGTCCGCCTCGTGGAATCAAAACTAGTTTGGCACCTATACCGCGGAATCTTCTTACTTGGCTTCCTTCAGGTCCTGTATCAACTCGCTACCCTCGTCGTGACCTTGGTCAACCCAGCCTCGATTCGAATGGACCATATCAGCATTCACGCGGTTGTACTTGCATGTCAAGTAACTTCGATTTCCAATTGGGTGAAAATTTTCCATGAAGAACCGCAATTGTTCATCTACGCAACAAACTACATCCTCAAATCCAACTCTATAACTTTGCTGATGAAACTGTCGAAACAAACAATGCTTCTTGGGTTTGCGCCTTGGATGCTCATTGGATCAGCGCTTATCACTTTCCCGGTCCTCGTTGGCGATCCTGGACGGGCAATGCATCTGTACTTTCTGTACGATCGAAGTGGAACTGGGCCGGCGACGCTGCAGGATTGGTGCGTTTACGGCGTGTCGGTGGCAGGGATAGTGATCACGACCTTAGGAACTGCTATTTGTACTTTATATCTGCATTTGAATCTTCTGGAAATGGTGAACAAGCAACTGATCCGGCTGAAAAAGCTCTTTAGGCAGGAACTGAATGAAAATTGGACTGAGCAAGTATTTCAGCAACTTCGACAACATCAACTGCTTATTCGTCGATGCAATGTCGTCTTTGCCGATACCATTTTCACTATAAAGCAGGTTCTGCTTTTTTCGGCCATTTTTGGCCTCTTCTCGTCAATCGAATTTTTCGGCCAGAGCTTCATATCGACTGTAATGAGTTTGGGCATTGGAACTTACGCGCCCATTTTCTACGGCATTAACTACGAACGTGGCTACGAGGCTTCAACAGCTTTTGATGAAGTCAAGAAAACTTTCCTCAGGATGGCCTACGTGCAGCTCGGCTCCAATGGGAAAGACCGTCTTCGTCTCGCCATTCTTCGAAGACAGGTTCGATCGACAATGAACGAAGGAATCAAAGTTGGCCACTTTTGCACTCTGGATCGGCTGTCCACTTTGACCTTCATTGAATTCACGTCAACAAAGATTGCAAGTTTACTCATTGCATTTCGCCAGTAATTGTAATGATACGTATAGCATTAGTTTCAAAGGATTCTTTTGTAAGTTTTGTTTCTCTCAGCATCTAGTTTATCATATAAACTATAATATCTTCAGTAAAAATCCTTAACGTCGATCATTTTTCCACACCCACCAAATTGCTATATTCCCGGGTATTCTCGCCCTGCCGTAAACTGCAAAGCTGCTCTAGCGGTCCACACAACCTGCATGAAGTTCAATCGAGCCCGATGTGGTGGGTGCGGAAAGAAAGCAAGGGAGACCAAACGGCACATGGGGAAACAAACGGGGGAACGTTAAGAGCAAGTTCAAAAGAGGCTGCTGCTGCCACTGGAAGCACATACAAGATTCCAGGGCAAATTCAGTCAGTTGATATCTGGTTGTTGCTGGAGATGGTTAAGTGTGCCGTCGTGTTTCGCGGGAAAGTTGTGGATTTCCGGTTTAAATATTGACGGACTGGTTTTACCGGGTAATTTGGTGGTGAACCGTGTCTGGAAGTTCCTGTTAGTCTGTTAACGTTGTGAAGCGTAACCTGCTTTAATATTACCGCACAGCGGTGCATACCAAGAAAGTACTGACAGTGTTCCTGTATGCCCTAACAATCCGTGGGATTCCAATATAATTAAACTTGAAATCCGAAAGCCAAGCCAACTGAGCTTGTTTTCTCCAAAAGTTTTCAGCTACCGCAGCGTAGCCGTGTGTCACTTAATTCTATGTACATACTTGGTTTCCAGTCAGTGGTACATACTGTGCAGTAATACGGCTCCTCGCCCGTATGTTTACCGTCGTCGTCGTGTCATTTACTTGTTCATGATTGTTTCCGCTCTTTCTCTCTGCTGCGGTTTTCACTGGAAAAAAAGTGTGAAGAAAAACTCATTTCTCGGTTTTGTTCCTTTGAAAGATTTATGAAGCCGAGTCTTGTCAATAAATCAAGGCGAGGACTCTCTGTTTTCCCAACTTGTGTGTCTCCAACGGCGAGTGCGTTAAGAATCTTGTGGACGTCTTTCGAGAACTCTCTTTCTACATTCCAAGAGTAATTAGTCAAATTTAGTCAAGTGTAAACCAAAGAGAACAAGTGTCGACGGAGTGACTTTTGGTGAAAATTTGCCCAGCTTAACCACAAGTATTTACTTTGGCTCCCAGCATTTTGGCTCGCTTTCCAGCCAGTACAAATACCGTCGGAATAGTCAAGGAACCTTGTAACACTTCCGGTGTCGTCGTCTTCGTCTCCTCAGCTTGAAATTAAACTAAAACTTTTCTGATTAAGTGATGATGAAGGTGATTCTGATGAAATTCAACTTTTCCTAACTGTATCCTCAGCAGTTACCTGGATTTTTACCAAACTTTTTAACACCTCTGGGAAATAATTTGCCAAGTCTAACAACTTTTTCAACAAAACCCACCAAGTTTGTTCGACTTGTTGAAGAAACGTCGGCCCCGCAATTCAGCTGTCAATTTGGACAAACTATACATAATTTTACAATTCAGCCAGCAGTTCTCAGTGTATATATTTTTTCCTTGACAAAGACGGTTTTGGACTTGTTTGGAATTTTTCAGTCGTCTGGACTGGACGCAGAACGCTAATTGCTCCAGGCATTTATTTTTTGCCACAGGTGACAATTAACAAGATTTCGAACGGATTGACAACTTTGGTGTGTACGAGTGTGAAAGTTCCAGCAGGGATCGGAAATAAACATCCTTGTCGTTTCTCTATATCTGTGTGTCGTTTAGTGCGGATCATGAACAATGTATGCGTCTAAGGGAAACTTGTTAATTTCCCTCAGCTTACATTTCTTCCTTGTCGAAATCCTCTTTTACGGTAAGCTTATTTAGTGCGTACGGCTCACTTGTCCTTGTCTTCGTCTTTCTTCATCGACGACAACAACAACACTGCGGTCCAAAAATACTGCATGTCTTTTACTTTTACGGATTTGTCCACCAACCTGCGGAAATACTTGGAAAGGCTTTCCAAAACTCGCAAGTCTTCTCAGTAACAACTTTGACCACTTTCCAGCTTCCGCCAAGCCCAACTTTCACCATAGGGACCCACAACACTGTAATCCTGCTGAGCTTACGGTGAAGGTGGGCGTGTGCACATTCACCAGTAGCTATCGTTTTCGCCAACGCAAAAAATACGACGTACATGCCATGTAGTACTTGAGTCAAACTAAATTTCAGAGAAGCGCCTTGCTCAGCAGAACGTGTCGGGGCGGAATGTGAGGAAGGTCGGGTGGTGATGGTGATATTGTATTGTTCGTATAAAAGTACTTTATGTCATCTAAAGTAACAAGTTTCAACTGCAGATCCTCAAATTTCGCGGTTGGCGACCTAGATAAATTGTATGTTATAAAAAGCTTGCTCAGCTTACAGTCAGTCAGTGGGTTCACATGCAGCTTTGAGCGGCGGAACACGTATATAATTTTGTATATACGCACAGACTACAGACAGACGTTGGGCGGATGTACTCACATTGTACATGTCCGGTTTTGATAAAGCTTTTCTTCTCGTCAACACTTTCTCAGTCCTTTGACATTTTTGAGGTTTGAAGAACACGCTTTTGCGAATTTCTGAGTGAAAGTAGAAGCTTATGTTGGGTATACGTATTCGTGGAAATTCTGTGGAACGCTGTGTTTTCCCCCAGTTTTGTACAACTTCACTTGGATTGTTCAAGCTTTTTCCCCGGCAGGTGTTGATGTAGTCCGGTAGCCGCTATAAAACTGGTAACAGAATATATCCACTACGCATGTATTTATGCCCGGGGTCACATCATCAAAAAAGTGTGTTTATTATCACAGCAGAAATGGCCAACTTCTGTATAAGAACGTTGGCTCTCATAACGTATATAAATCGCTAACGAAGTGAGAGCACCGATAAAGCAACCTTCTTGAAGAACTAACGAAGAGCCAACGTCGTTGCTTGCGCCTTAAGGCTTTTCCGACAGCCTCTCGTTTTTTTCTACCTTCTCGGCCGTTAACGCTGTTATCTCGAATGGCCATTCAGCACAATAATCCTCAATCCACTCGGCACTTGTGCAGCTTGTTAAGTTGTTCAAGTTCATCATGAGTCGAGGAATCCGAGATCTTGTCCACTGGAGAGCGTGCTTTTCTTTAGAGTGTTTTATTTCGTTGTTGAGTTAGTTGAGTAATTGAAATATACTTTCGATAACTTTAAAAAAAACATATGACGTAAACTTTAGTCTCTCGAAAATTCTTGAGTCAGAGTGGACTAATTTTTTCCAGACGTAAACAATTTGAATCCAATTTGTCCCTATTAGCCCACACTTTTGTAACAATTTTAAAAGAGCTAAACAAAATGGTCGGGAGCCTAATTTGAAGGTGTTGAAAAATAGCCTCGCTAAAAGAAGCTTAACTTGAATGTTCATCACCTTAAAACTCGGTCGTGTCTTCCAAAGTTTGCATAAGCCATAAGCGTTTGAGCAATTTACCATCGTTGCCATTTTAAAGCTTTACGCAAAAGCTTATGATATAAAATGTTATTACATTGCAGTAGTAAGCAGTAAAGGAGCACAGGAAGATGAGATGCGGAAATGCGGATAAGAAAATGGAGAAAGCACCAACACCAGCAGCTTCTTCTCCAGCTTCCATTTCAACTATACCTTCAAGTTTCAGTTCCACTTTCTCCAGTCCAGACTTCTCCGAAGCTTTTGCTCTGTACATTTTCAGTGTTTTCCTCCCCCACTACCATCTCGCATCTGCATTTAATTTAACGAATTGTTCAAAGACTAGCAGCAGCAGCAGCAGCAGCTTCTTTCAGCAAATGTACTAGTGCTGCAGACCGAGCACATCACAAATGATAATGCCTGTAATATTGCAAAACACTCGCTGCCGCTTAATAGGCAATCAACTGTAATTTCAAGTTTGGCGGGATCCTACCTCCCGCAGCTTTTCAAGGCTTTTCCCGCCCATTTTCTATTTACGTTTCTAGAACCCGACTCTGCAGGTGTATCAGCACTTTCACTTTTACCTGTCCGCACCCGCGTTAATTACCAACGAGTGTGTCTTTTCTAACTTGTAAACGACTTTCACCTTTACCTACTGTGTCTGTCTCGTACATACTTACGTCAGCCACTGACCTTTGACCTGCTGCGGAGCCCATTTAAGCCCCAGTCTATTTTCAGCTACATACCTTAAACAAACAAAATTTAGAATCCAACGACCCGCCATTAGAAACGTTAGCCCCGCTTTTCCAAACCATTAGAATCATCACATTAAAAAACAAACATTCTCACTACGCATCCGAAGGTTCCACAACTTCCACTTCGGAGTTGGTTGGATCTCAACTCTTTTTCCATCCGCTGATCCCCAGACACCACTACGTTACATGTTATACATAGCCATGTGGAAGCGTCAATACTTCTTCTCACCGGATACCTTCTTTTCTATGGTCTACATTTAAGAAGCGTCCTCGTCTAGTAAAATCAATAGGCATAAATCTCCTATTCGAAGGCCATTAACACTGTGTGGAAATTCCCTCGGATATTTCCTTGGTTCCGTGTGAATAAAGATCTCCTCTTTGTATGTATCTCTTCCAGTTTCACGGTTCTAGTGTTTTTCTTGATCTTTAGATATTGCTTCTTCTCTACATTTCCTATAGTCTTCTTCTTCTTCTTTCTCTTGTGCAATTTGGATAAACAGTGTATATAAATTGCACCCAACGCAAAGCAAACAATACGTCCTCTCGATAGACAACTGTCTTCTATACGCACTTGTGAACAATACCCCTCTTATATACACACAATTCCATTCACCAATGACTTTTCTAAATTTATCTTGCGAATTGATCTCTTTTCCCGGTTGTTTACGCATACTTTTTCACGGGGATTGTTCCCTTGCTGCATTAAATACTTATGAACAATACAACTGTTGCTAGCCTACAAAAAAGGTGGATTCAAAGGGTTAGTGACAGAAAGCATCTGTGGAAGCTCTGGAATAACCTCTGGCGAGAATTCTGAAAGCTGTGTGTATTACGTAAGAGTTGGAAAGAATAATAATAAAAGGTATTTACATTTCCCTTCACCAGACCCAAAGCCTGTACATGTCAGAAACACTAATGGGATTTCTTCTGCCTGTTTTCGTCTATTATGGAGAGGGATGGAACGTACATAACGAAATATTGGACCGATCCCTGATTCAGCTTAAACCGCAAAAGCTTATGGTGTAAACGGCTTAAGCTTTAGCGTTACTTCATATTGCAAGGTCGGCGGAGAAAGTATCTTGTTATATAAAATTGAACATGAGATCACATGGCCTTGCAATGCATACTCGCCGTTAAATAACATCAGAAGGCTATGAAATTTGACGATAAATCACGTGAATATTTTGAAAACACTCTTGGAGATAAAAGTCAGTCTTGTATCCATAAACCGGTGATTATGGTTCATCGACGATGAGATGAGATTCAAGATGACGTGATGTAGAATGAAGATGATCTTGTTGCACTCGAGTTACTCGAGTACCAGAACACTATTATTATTTTGGACGTAACAAAGAAGAGTCTATTTTCATAGTGTCATCAACAACCTCTCAAGTCATAATCGTTTTTATAAGGCGTTTTTATCGGCACTTCTTCCAGCTCGGCCCACTGATTTTCATAATGATCCGCTCATGTACTGGTTTATGGTAAAGTTATGAGTTTTTATGACGTGAAGATTGTATAAAAGTGTTGTCCAAAAAAATCAACTACGGTATGATTTACTGCGTTTGAATTTTTAGTGACCTCTACAAAAGCCTCAGGGCTTTGCTGAAGTGCACAAAGGGTGAAATTGGTGAAAAAAAGGGGCGGAGCTTCAAGGGATGCATTTTTGACCCATTGAATAAGTGCCAAAATTCAATGAGCATCACGAAATAAAAAGCATTGTTCTTTTATGTATAAAGTGTAGTAACAGTGCAGGAGCACATGTTGCTGATTGTATCTCGTTATTTCGCACGGATGCCTTTCTTTTGTTAAAGACAGTAGCAGCGACACAAACAAACCGTTGATGTAATGTATACAAGAGCCAATCTATACAAGCTTTATGTGCGTTATGCATGGGGGACAAGTTCCCACGTTGCGTAATGCAAGATCAATGTCGAATGATCTCTGGTCTGCTAAGCATTGCACGCATGCATGCATCAGTGGTGTACCAGTCAATTGCAGAAGTACGGGAAGAATTACGAGGGATGAAAAAGCTCTGGTAGCATTATAGCTAAACGCACTTTACTCAAAACATTTATTGAGACGCAGTTGGAAGTTGGGCTTATTTTTTACTTAAGCACGTTCAAGGACGTATGCGCGAGGCCCTGGGCTGGATGTTGGTGACACGAGACATGTTATTTATCGGGTAAAATGTCATTAAGAAATGAGACGATAATGAGATTATGGTATTATGGGCCTTTTAGCTTGCGAAGAAGCAGGAACTATGGTAGCGTTTATTTTGTGAAACGTAACGTGCTGTGCTAGATGCATCAGCAGCAATATAATATAGAAAATTAAATTAATTATACAGTATAAGTAGACTAGGAAACTGAATATTTAATTTTGTGTATTTAGTCTACAAACGAAGGTTGAGGTTGGCGGCAATATATTCCTTGAAGTTCTTGAACGCTTCCCACAGCGTTGTCAAGGAGATTCTGAAGGTCAGCTCTGGACATGAGCTTGGAATCAGTGATACCGCAAACATGGACCTTGCCACAATATGTGTAGGTTGAGATAGCAATTCCTGAAGTTGAAAATTTTCAATGTTTAAATGCTTCTCAATGAAGAAAAAACTAAAACAAATTTTTGTAAAATTCAAAACACTCACCTGTAATTCGCAACAGCGGTAACCACGCTCCACAATCGATCACCTTCCCTTTGAACGTCCTAATCTGGTCCATCATGCCTGGAATATTACTGAGCATCACCGGTGGTCCTGCAGTTTTCACTACGGTATTTTGTACCACAGCGGGCATATCACCAAGGACCTTGGCCAGGAAATACATGAAAATCGGGTCAGGGCTCATTGTAACCCTGTACCCTTCGACATTGGTCTTCTGCAGCCTTTTCTTGAGGTCAGGCTCTTGAAGTGGCGTCTTGAAGGGGAAAACAGTAAACTGGTTCCTCAATCTATTATCCTCGTATGGTAACATGGCGTTGACATTTGCAGCGGTCACGGCCGAAGGTACAGCCTGACCTGGAAACAGAGTCTCGTGAGTCTTGGCCAGCGAAGCTCCGATTCCAGTCATTAGGATTGCTGTAACGCTTGCTTTGGTCTCAGCCTTGAGCTCTTTGAGGTCTTCAAGAGCCACCGACTTGCTGGACCTGCAAAGATACTTGGCTTCACTGTATTCATGGACTGCAAAAAGACTGTCGTCCTGGAAAAAGTCGGCCATGTTCCTCAGTAAATAGTAGGGACCAAGTAGAGCCACTTTCAAGTACTGGAGAAACATGAGGAGCGGAGGTATCGGAAACCCCTGTTTGGGGTCCACTGGAAGCTCTGCAGGTTGGTCGAACAAGAATGCGTTGGAAGTCAGACAAAAGGAGACCCCATCGCCGTAGGCGTGATGAGCCCTTAGAACGTGAGCAAAGTACTCTTTGGGATTCTCCTGATTGTTATTATTCTTCTCGCCGCTGCTGGATTCTTCAGGCCTGAATCCAGGCAAGACTAGAACTTCCCACTGTGGTCGATCTTGATCATCCATGGACGTTGCAGACAAGTTTTCCATAAGTCGAAACATGGTTTCTCTGTCCCATGAATCATTGGCGGGTGCCGGCGGTTGAATCACACGGACGTGTTTCCGCAAGTCAAATTCGCAACTTTCCCACGCGTAAAAGCCAAGTTTCTTGACAAATCTCTGCTTAAGTTTTGGATTCCCCGCCACCATATTCCCAACCCGCTCCAGTATGTAGTCCGGCTTGCAGCTTCCCTCAACGATTGCATAAGCCAGAATAGTCGAGTTACAATTGTTAAGCTTTTTGTATCCAAACACACTGTCTGTTCCCGCCGAAAGGACGTACGAAGCTCCAGGTTTCCGAACGTCGTACTGGACAAAGTCGCTCAAGTAGTCTTCGTGGGGCCAGTTCAAGTACAAAGTTACGGCTACACGAACAAGTTTCACAAAAGCCCATATCGGCAACAGCACTGGCCAGAAAACGAACGCAATTGGGATTCCAATTAAAAGGTGCTGGAGTTGCTCGATATGGAGCTTGAGAAGAATACTGGAGTTGACTTGAGGTTTCTTCATTTCGCCTTATAGTTATTCAGCAACGTCTGGAAAAATAATGACACATTTTTCCCAAGAAAACCTTATTTTGTACCGGTGAATTTATATAAACTGCATATATTTTACTGGAACTTTTGCTAACCGCACTCTGGACTGGACTGGACTAATTTTGCAATACGCAGTACCACAAAATAGCTCAATTTCAATCAAGTCCACGAACTAGAAATCACTGTGTTAGTATGTCGGTCAGCGGTCAGAACCACAATGGAAGCCAGTACTTCATCAGCCCACGCATCTAAAACTTTCAGTCTCACAAACTCATCACCACATCAACTTGAAGTATTTCCTCGACTTCAAGTCCATTTTTCAAGCTAGCAGAACCCTTGGAATCGTTCTCATGTTATTATTTTCCCATCCCTTAAAACTTGTGATGGGCTTAAATGGGTGTTGGTAACGACGAAGTTCTCAAGGACTCTCTCGTGAGAGCGTTCACACCGCTGGCCTCGCCGCGCGGCGCCAATCTCTCAGCAGCGCGCGAGCTTCAAGTGTCTGAAGCCACGGTCTTGTTAGCACACAATTTAAGTGCCGGCGCTGTCAAGTGCATATGCAACTAACTGTGAAGCGCTCACTTTCAGCCGTTACACCTTTCTGAATCCATCTATCCACACCTATGATAACAATACAAACATAAATACAAATTCTGAATGACTTCTTTGGCACACTCTTTAAGCCCAGGCTTTGACCAATTTTCTCATTATCATTACAAGGCTCAGAAGCCCTCATTTCGTAATTACTACTTGTGTATACGTAATTCGATTCTAATCTTGCCCATCGTTGCTGTTTAATTATTATGTCATTCTTCTGCTTTTGTTGGTCTTATAATTGAAAGTGGTCAGCCGCGCAATAATAAACATGTACTTGGCCTTACGCAACTTTTGACACAGTGTTTGAGGATGCAAAAGCCCAAACAAGTTGCGAAATTTACAACTTCTACTGACTGACATACCTATTAAAAGTTGAGGTTAAATTAATTTCATTGAAATGAATGTGAAACAGAATTTTCAATTTTCGCGAAGTTGACCGATATAAAATATAATTTCGAGGGCAAAAACAAAAACGTGTTTATTTGAAAGATCACCAGAAAGAAACCAAAAATATTTTACTTGGAATTTCTCCTTCTGAGATTTTTATTTTGGCGTTCTTTAGAGAGGAAGCAAGTTCACACCCGTGCATTTAATAGTTGTAAATTTTCTAAGCTTCACTGCGCTAACAGTGTCAAAATCAGAGCAGTTCCTGTTTTGCGTAGGCGCTTTTATATGTTCTTCCAAGTTGTCTAGACAGACATCAAAATACATGTAATTTTAATTGCCGAGCATTTTGATGCTTGAACGCATATCGGCAAAAGATCTTGCCGCCGGCAAAAGGCTTCCGGTCGTGTCGTATTATCGGTCACATCGGTTGTGGTTGTCTTCGGTACCTTGCAATTACAAATGTCGCTGCCGGGCCTTGGGTATTTACTTTTGCCTTAATACTCTTTAAAGACCCTGCGGACATGCCATGCACACACATGTGTATTTAAAATACACGCTTCTTTTGATGATACATGCAAACAAAACCGGGTATCGTAATACCCGCTGAGGGCGGTGAGACACACGACACACGTGTTTGGCGTATGTCTCCCATTGTTCTGCAAGTGTACATGAATCACATAATCTTTTCGTGCATAATTCCAGGGGGGTTTCGCCATATTGGCTGACACGTGCTTCAGGTTCAGGCTTCAGCAGCAAGTTTGATTGGTACAGAACTTGTTCGACATCGTGTACCGGGTCTGGTCGCCATTGTAATGGCTGATGGATCTGATGGTAAAATTGTAATGGTTTATCACGACGGCTGTTGACAATAAATGGTCTATTTAACCCTTGGAAATGGCATTGAAATTGGCACCCATTTCGCCATCAAGCCTATTTCGACATGGTAAACGCTAGTAAAGTCAACCGCAAACGAATGTAAACGGCGCCTTTCCAGCAACCACTATAACAAAAGCCATTACAATGCATTAGTGGCCAAGTCGTTTCTGTTTCTTCTCATGGCCCATTTCGGAATGACGTTTTGACGGTTCCTACGGAGCTTCACTGGGAAGAACTGCTGCAGCCAACACCATTTGCGGTATCGTTGTGAAAATTGACTTTCTATTTTGTGGAGACCACCCATCCAGTCAGTCACTTGAGTTCCATCCAGTTTCTGGAAGAACAACAACATGTCAGATCGAGAAACGACTTTAACAAAATTGAGGGCTGTCAATACTATGGAATAGACAAAAAAGCGGAAACAGGTTGATTCAGTAAAAGTGAGCTTGATCATATGTATATATGTTCATGAAGACGAATGTTAGTGAATGCACATGTGGAGATACGTCTATATTTTTAAAAATTGCAAACCCATCCGTTTCCATGGTTTCTTTGCCATAAATCAAAAAGTGTGACTGACTGAGGGGAATACGGAATATAAGATTACCTTTTCAGGCCACGATGATCGGTTGCAACTTTGCCATTTTTCTCTCTCCCGGGTTTCGTTCATGCTCAGCTGCGCCTTTGGGTCGGAGAAATTCCTGAAGGGATATATGCTCTGGCTTCAACGAGAAGTTGAAATGCTCTTCCTTTCTCCACAGGCCTTTCTGGGGCCAAAACAACATGTTACTTTGTATAACGATATCAGACTTGACAGCCAAGGAAAAGATATGCTGGACGAAGACAGGAGGCAGTCAGAAGCAAGTTTTTCGCTAACGCCCAGCGTTCTTGAAGCTGCCAGAAGCTGTGGTACCAGCTCTTCTTTTTTGGA
>JAQGBJ010003253.1:0-13289 GCA_034698345.1 Sphaeridia pumilis
TCTCGAGGACGTGCCAACAACTTTCCTTTCCACTCAGGTTTTTCTCATTTCTTTATGAGTTTCACACAAATCATCCATTTTCAGCTGGGCGCAAAAAGCTCCGTTGCATCATCAACAATAAGCCCTTCTTGCCGCCTGCCTTTGATTCCAACGTGATCTTGACGTTATTAATTACAGTCCCAGGACAAACATACACGTCGTCCACGCACAGAATCTTAATCATTTCTCTACGACCCTCTTCTGCCGTATTTTTCATTTCTACTTTCGCCATTCATTACCAACACCTCTCCCTCCTCCTTCCCATCTCGACTCACTAAACCAACTCCAACTTTTCCAATCCGTCTCTACCAGATTGACCTTGTGACATGACCAAAGTTTCCTCAAATATATATGCTTCTCTTAACGATGCACGTGGTGGTGAACTACCGCCGCCTCAGGCATCAATACCTTCTTCGCCCACTCTATCCAATTCCTTTGTCGTCGTCCTCTTTAAATCATCAATTCCTCCAACGTTCAATGAAACGTCTTAAAAAGTTTCCTTCCGGGATTTCTATCCAGCGACTTTCATTCCTCCATGCCCTACCGTAAGTGCCTGTACTTTCATCAACTTTTTAATTATTTCCCCTTGGGTCATTTATAGCTTATCTATAAGCATGCAGCCTTCAAACTATCACTTTTTAAATGAACAAAGGCTTTCACTCTCTTTCACCTTCCTCCCACGTCAATTATCTTGTCTGTTCTGTGCAATAATCTCTTTTATTCCCTCGTATCCCTTCTCCTCGTGTTCAGATTAAACACGTGCTTTACCTATTTTTCATTCACGGCCAAGACTTGTTTCGTCAATGCCCTTTGGTCTCTCTTAATGGCCACTCTAAACTTTTCAACTATTTCATGTCCGTCCATTCTCTTTATTAGCGATTCTACAATAAATGTTGAAAAGAAGCAGAGTCCTTTCAACTGCTCAAACAGCCTTTTGAAGTCAACTTTGACGTGGGAATTTTATTTTCCTAAACGAAATCACGTGAGTTGGTTCAGTAGCAGTTTGACCTCATCAATCATTCAAACAACTGAAAGGGTGCATCCGAATTCCGGAAAGTCAATCGAATGTACACGTGGATACAGTTAATCAGCGACGATTCACTTACGTTTGCGTGCTTCATGCACAAAGAAATCGGTAGGAAGAGTGCTGAAACCAACAAACAACCCCATCGTCGTTACATACAATTATATACATGAGGCCCGAGTGGAAACAGTTGCTACTTTCACTAATACTTTCAGACTCACCCAAAGAAACCGATGCGAACCATACAAAAATTATTGTCAAAAGGAGCCTTGAACGGGATTTCTCTCGGCCGAACCTCCATGGAAACCTTAAGACGAAACATTTCGAAAAAATACATCATTACACATTATTCCACATTAACTCAAAAATAATTCAATTTAAAGCTGCTTACCTTAAGCTCAGATACCGGTCAACAGAGAGCGTCGCCAGGTGCAAAATGGATGCTGTACAAAATAAAACGTCCAGAAACAGCCAAATGAGACATCCAACAGCTCCTCCAAGGGACCAGTTCCCTATTGAATCAAGTAAAAAATATTGGTCAAACTTCAACTCTTTATAAGATCAAGTGCTTTTTAAGTTCATATCTTGTTACAAGGGAAGTAATAATATTATTAAATGCGTGTGTCTTTAAAAGAGCTGCATGTTCATGCAAGTAAAGTTTGGATGGATAACAACAGACGTGCTTGTGTATTTCGTATCTGTTAGATGGTATTGGTGTTACAGAGATATAAAATTGTTTCTTCAAAATATGAGGCTTTTTCATAAAAATCAACACTTTCAGTCTAATCAATAATAATTACATCTAAACTATTCTTCCAAGACACCCGTTCACATATCCAGGACAAATTCCTCCCACTAAGCAAACTTGTTTATCATCCAAGTCTTGTGGCAAGCACAATAAATTTGCACATTCGACTTGACATTTTGAGTTTCTTTGGTCACAGATCCTGACCTGGCAACCATAAGGCGGGGGATCACAAACCAATCCAACAATTTCTGCTGTCCAGTTTCCATCAAAAGTGAATTTTGAGCCCTTGGGCAAACAAATGTCTTGCTGATGATCAGCGTCATGGGCGATCCGCTTTTGTCTTGCGCTCGAGTCGTGTGAATTATAAAGTTGGATACCGTCATTTGTGAGTAGGTCACGTTCGATTCCGTCAGCGCTTTCCAATATTTCACTCTTGCTAGCACCTTTGACTGGCAAAAATAAAGCAACGATGACCAACTTGAGGGGCAATGCAATTCGCCACTTCATGTTTTCCTCCTAGCCTGCAAATCATTCAAGTTACACACACCTTCCCTTCTTTGCTTGACGAGAACGTAGTATCTATCTATCGAAAAATTGTGGCAAACCTGTGACAAATCAAATCTTGTTTACCAACCCCTTGAGGTTCCCACCATATGGTTTCTGATCTGTTCAATCGATCTTCCGCTGGCTGAATCAAGCAAACTCAAGCGTGACATATCGTTTTACATTTGCGAGTAACGTCCTATTGTGTGTATCTAACTGGATCGAGTGTTTGTGCCTCGCCGAACCAAATCGTGCTAGAACACAACTCTTAAAAATCTATTGTTTCGTCTGAGCATAGCATGAAGCATTCTGCGCAACAAAAATACGCTGTTATAGATGACTAGCTTTAGCCGCTGTCGACTTTAGCTCCTACAATTAACTTGCAGCTCTCAGTCAATTATTAACCCCGGGATGCCGTTTATCGAACCTATCCAACCTAACCTAAGCAACCCAGGATTTCAGTGTTATAGAAACCCTGAAAAAATACTTGATGCACCAGTATCACCTGCCGACGTTCTTCCTTGTTTAATATTTAACGTGAACATGTGTGACATTGACAAGGGAAGCTGAATCATTTCCAGAAGGTTTTGACACTGACAGTATACATTTTGCATGAAATATGTTGTCTTAGAGAAAGCATACTCCGATCCAAACAAAAAGCATTTCCTCCCAGAAGATGACTACAAATATGATAAAATTTGGCACATGTCAAACGCAAGAATTCGGTTACACGAAACAAAAAACAAAAATGTAGAAGCGTGTTACAGGCCCAGGTGTGAGAGGACACTTTGCTTCGCTACTTTAATCGTGTACTCCCTTTCCAGGATCAACTTGTTTGTCAAACGTGATAGTAAACGTACACCCACCTTCTCACTCATTTTTAATTTTTCAATGCAGTGTTGCAAGGGTTGCGTCGATCCAACATCCCACGCCCGCTTTATAACGTCACGGTTCCAGGAACCCGCTCAAAAATTTGCAAAAGTCAACGTTTATCAAAGCTCAGCTTACGGATACGCCAGAGATCAACGGAATTCTGCTGCAGAAAAACACTCATAGGCAAAGAGGGACGTAGCACGTGGCTTCTTGAATGCACTCATTAACTTTTCCTCACTCCCAAAACGTAAAAACAGAGATTTCACCTCAACCTCCTCTGGCAGTTAATCATTTGATGTTTTTCCCGTGGCAGCCATGTTTATTATTCTTTAGTCACATGGACGCGGACTGTAGCCATAGTCACTCTGCAGACCAAAAGAATGTTTCGAAAGCCGCACCAAGTACGTTTACAAAACCGCTACTCCTACTCGGCTCCCACCTCAACTTGTTTTAATGTTGCCTCTGTATTCATTAGTCGATGCACATGAAGGACAAATCAGAACCAAACGAATTGACCTTAGCCACATTCTATAACCAGGCAGTCAGCTGCAACCGCAAGTGCACTTATTCGGACTTGCGGTGAAGTCCAAGTAAGTGCTTAACCGTTCCGTGCTAATTCTTCAAAATTCAAAGGTAGAGCTGCTTTGTCAAGCATGTTTTACGTTTAAACATTTAAAAGAAACTCGGAAGACATTCATAAACCCAGTCGGTGTGCCTTTTGATTTCCTGAGGTTGTATATGAATTACTAATGGAAATTCTACCGCATTTCATTCGCTGACCATCAGCGTCGTAGTACCAAAACGTCCTGAAACGAAGTCACTGGACGTAAACTTAACTTGCTTGTTGCTCGTTTTACAGAGTCTTGACGTCATGATAATCTGCGACTCCTTTTAGCATATTATGCCTGTCACCTTTTGTTCCCTGCGGGTCGAAACAAATAAAGTAGAATTTCTCTTGAACTTGCAGCTACTTTCTATAGGGTTACAACATTCAATTTCGACTTGGGCTTCTGCCCTTTGATCCTTAACTTCACCCCTCCGGCGTTCAGTGTCAAAGTTTGGAACTTGTTGGCATGAGTATGTAATGAGCATACAGCATAACGGGGTCTCAAAGAATTGCACCGGCTGGTGTCAAATTCACGTTCACTGACGCAACCCTTGTACTTTACCTCTTGCCTCTTCTTCTTGCTAATACTGTTTATCGGTATTAGCAGGATAAACATGTACATGTAGATACAAAAATTACAACTGTAGTCTACAAGATTGGACAGTGAGTAAATCCCCTGTGAACTAAATAGGTAGATGGTTCACGTGTTGATTTGATTTTTCACGTAACCCAGTTTGAGATTCTGTGGCTCGAATGTTGTCAAAAGGTAGAGCCGGGGGTTTCGAAGTTTCCTTTCGTCCTTAATATACACAATCTTTTTATCACTTCCCTTGAGCCGAATACATTCATTGCAATTTTTCTCATGGGAACATACTGAAATTAGTCTTTTTCTTTCTAGATCAATCTTCCTACCGGCTAATTTGCTCCTTGTGCATGCCGACAGTGAAAGTTGGCCATGTTCCTCCATACTTGCTTTCGGAACACGTGCATGTAACTACATTAACTTTAAAGCAATATTAACACTGACTGAAGCGCTAATTAAGTTCAATTTTGCCAGTATCTATACCGGTGACTAGAAACAAAGGTAAACACTTTACGGTAACCATGAAATAGTAAGAAGATGTGAACGCCATTGATTAGATCAACCTTATGCTATGGCTATGGGTAGACAGCCGTACTTTAAAAACTACATATGTGTCGAATAGCCCTTGCTTCTTTTAAATACGCCGACACTTTACCGGAGACAAAAGTTCGTCGTAGAACAGAATTTTGAGTTTATTTTAAGCCTTATGGGAATCTCCCCTAGATATAAAAATTACCTTAAAAGTAGTTTTGCATTCGTTAAACTTTCTCCATACATATTTATTTCGTTGTAGCTCCTACTCTCACAGTGTTACATTAGTCCAACTTTTTCTTCCGGTTATAATGGTATTAGAAGTAACTCTGGTCTCGAATGGGACAGTGTAAGGCTGTTCAAGCTCACCAACTTTTGGAATCGCTTGTGAGTATCCGGGGTTTACGGTTTCTCTACTACATCTTCTTAATATGAGTAGTAGTCAGGGCCAAGAACGTATATGAATGCTGTATTCGAAGTCAACGGGAAATATTTAATAGAATTTCATTCACTGCCCTACAGAAATAATAAACTGGTTGTTGAAACTTGAATCTAATCTTCTTATTAAAAGAAACCAATGCGGAAATTTCAGTGCACATAAACATTCACTTGGCTAAAAATATATATGAAGTTCATCTAAGCGAGAATCGCGAGTTTGACTTGTGACTAAAGTCTTAAAAACGTACACAGGCAAACTTTGCATGCTTTCACCAAAACTTGAAACTCGACTAAATTAAGCGGAACTAATGGTTTGATGTTTGACCGATCCATACTTGATGATACCAATCCGATTAGTCTGTTCCAATGAAACAACGATTTCAAAAGTAATATCGTTTTCACGTGCTTGTGCACGAGATGCAATTTGCCCTGGCTGGTTGGATTCAAGGTCTGGGAAAAATCAAGTTTCGCCCAGGAGCTTTAATCGAATATTCGGGTGGGAATTCGCAATTTGGAGTGAATGTAGACAAGCAGCGCTGTGTATTCTGGATGTGAGTGGCTACAAAATAATTTAATTCCACGCCGGAACAGGAAGTGCGACAAAGTTTAGACCTAATGGTACTTGCTACTTGGAGATTTCCTCATTTTTCCTAACCATTGGCACAACCAAAAAGAAGCCACAAACATCATGAAGGATTGAACGAGCTGGAGCTGGATTTCTCTTGTTCTGACAGAAATCAGATAGTAATTCAAAACATATATATTTACTTCAAAACGATTTCCCACGGTGCTTGCTCAGCTGGGCCTGTATTTTGAATGTGTAGTTAATTCGGAACGAAACTGCTACGAGCCGGTCTTTTGTTGGAAAGTTCTTTTGACTTTCTCCAGATGTTCTTTTTCGATCAAGTCTAAATTGTAGCTTCCAAGTGTCATGAACTGCCTTTGCAGGTTTCGTGACGCGATGATTTAGAGCCAACGAACCAATTCATACATTCACACACAATCGGCATCTGGTCTGGGCACAAAAGGGCTTTCGCCACACTCTATGGACTTGATGGCTGTAAAGTATACAGAATTCGAACAATGCAAGACAGTTCTGGATACAAATTAGTGTAAATAAAAGCGAGTCTCGAAGGACTAGAGAAGTTTGAAAGATTGAAACTGAGGTGGCCCACAAAAAAGTCATTAAAATAATCAAGGAATCTGTTTGATTATTACACCAGCTTTTTTACTGCAAAAGTAATTATAGCCAAACCTGTGAAAAGGTCGTCCGACTCACTCAGTTTAACTACCATAACAACTATGCTCAGGTGCGTATTGGACTCCTTAGCTTATTCAGTGGTGCCTTATGGCTTTTGTGCTATCCCCATGCGGAAAGGCTTTCTGTAATCCCGTTTATACGTTACAAAACCGGAACGTGGTATTTTCAAGAATCGAGCGAGTTTGTAGTGAACTTGACGGCTGCAGCGAAGAAAAGCTCTATTCAGTGGACACGATGAATACGGCAACGTTCCCATAGCAGTCTTTGGGACAATGCCGGTGTTTGCTTCCAGAAGGTTGCTTTAGTGTGGTGTATTCAAAGTGAATCATTTGATAGGGACAATAATAGGTTCGTGAAGCCAACAAATTTTTCAGAGTTCAATCCTAGAGGATATAAAGCGACCAAGACTATCAGCATGCTCCCAGCTTGGCCGTTTTCTTGCACAATTTTTCGGTTCAAAGGACATGGTGCGGATTTAACGCGTTCAATAAATCGAGTAATCAAATGAATTCCCTCAACGGCAATGACGTACAGTGGCCACAACAAGGGTAGCTTCACTTCACTCTCACCGGATCCAATCCATTCAGCACGTAACGGCTCCTCCTTCTTCCAACTATTAATAACGCTTTCATCGATTTTTACCATGTTTTAATCAAACACTAAACCACGAATGTTCTTCGGTTGAATTGATGTTAGATGAGACAAATATGCACATAAGCTGCAGTTGGTTTACAACCAACCGACTTCTAAAAGATACAAAAATATTTATTCAAAGAACCAAATGACCTTTGCTTGCTTTGTAACTGACTGCTTTCTTTGTACATGAACTCAAGACAACTTTCATCGGTATTACTGCGTAAGCAATCCATAACCATCGTTAGCATTTTGCTTTTAAGTTTTTACGCCGAATGCTTTGTAGACATCATCTACTCATCCAAATATACTGTGAGTGAGGCAAGCTCATAATACTACGAAAAGCTTGGAACGAAAAAGCAAAGGCTGGCTGAGCTGAATAATCATTCACAAAAAGCCAAATTGTTTAGTGAGCAAGTGAAATAACGAAAAATATTATCCAAACTGCTTCCCTTTCCGGTGCCAACTTACATGCCATTATTCATTATTTGCCGCTTCCGCGCTAATACCTTTGCGAGCCGGCGGAATCAGGGAGGTGGACCGTTCTACATATTTATGTTTTATTACCCGGTATAAACAAAAACTTTCCGCTTAATTAATGGTCGCTCCAACAATCATGGCATGCGACCAAATTCCATCGTACTGACATTGACAACCCAAGTGCTAAACTTGCACGCCTCCTCGGCGTTTGAGTGAGTTTATATATTTGCCAAAGTGAGTGTACTCTATTTAATCAATTTACAAATTGAATATTTGCTTTCAAAATATGTTTTCTATTCCAGCATCTGTCTCCAGTTTTACTTTTACTTGTGTCCTTATTTCCGAAGTAAAGTCTGCAGTATTTTGAAAACTAACGAGTGAAAACAAACTTCCTTGTTAACTTTACGGTGTTTGCTCGCGAAACAAATTTCACTGGGGTCTAAAAATGGCTCAATGTCTACATACAACGCCCGAATTTGATGAGTGATTGTTAATGACTGATATTAGCACTACGGTGTGAACGAGAACGTTTTTATGCCTTCGATAATGTTTGATTAGCTGCCTAATGTGCACAGTGCGTCAGCAAAATTCTGTTCCAAGATTACATGACGTGGAGTTCGGATCGAGATGCCAAGCGGAATACCGACCGTACAAACCCTCGCGATGCAATAAAGGATCGCTAGAAAAACCTGAAGAGCTGTGGCAAGATTTCCATTTTATTAAATCAATCAAAAGTTACGTGTGTGTGTTCATTGAGCAACTTTGGCACGCTTTTTCCACCGCGAGATAATACTAACTTGGATTCACTTTCCCATCTCCCGTGATCTTGTTGGCACCGTGATAAACATACGAATGCCAATTTGTGCCCTCGGTTTCGTGAATAATTCATGTATTCTTTCCGTTAACTTTTCTTTCAGTCGGAAATTAGGCGGGTAACAGGTCGGATGCAAGTACCGGAACCACACAACATTTTCTCTCTATTTCAGCCGTAAATTAGGCATTAACTCCTCTTTACGCTCTTGTACCGTCAGACGGTAATGCCCTGGAAATCGAGTTTCTTTGTTTGGAAATTGTATTTAAGGAGAACCGAATTAGACGTTTCTAGCATTGCCGCCAAGTTTTATGTTCATGTCGAGAACAACAATAATTCTGGCTACCGCGTACAGTAGTCAAAGTCAATGCAGATAATGAACAAATACTTGCATTTTTCCTCGACCAATTTAATCAGTATCAAATGGCACAGGATATCCTTTTCTCATTACGAACATCTCTGTATTCTTACCCGGTGTCTTTCATTTTACTCGCGCCACATAAATACTTGTAAGACCGGCTGTACGTCTACATTTGGATATAACCACCACCATTCACAGTGTGGGAAAAAAATTCTGGTGCCGATTAACTTGAAAATGCAAGTGCGCGGCATTTTACGTTCCCATCTCGAAGTATTTCATGCCCACATAAGCTCAACCATGCTCGCCCAGCTAACAAATATGTATGCTAAATTGCAAAACGCGAAACAACCTCGGCGGTAATTATTGTGAATATTATCATTTTTTTAAGTATGACTGCAAATCCGTACATAGAGCTTGATGCAGCTAAACACTTTTGAAAACAGATTTTGAGCGTTAAAAATCAAACGTGATGTATGGAAAATCTGGCGTGCATGGCTAAAATAGCTAGCAATGAAACCAAGCTTTCACAACTGCATAAATTCAGTAATGAAGCTATTAAAGGCCAAAACCTTTACCGCTTCACCATTATTTTTGACTCCATTCTTTGATGAAGCCCATCAGCCCATGGGTGAGTTAATTAAGGCTTAGGCTTCCCTCTATGATTAAGAATCTCCGGTTTCACACATTCGTCCCATCCATAATCGCCAAATTCCGATTACGATTTGCTGAGATACATCTCTGGCTCCGGTTCAAATACACGAAAGATTCTGTGTCGTTGTCGTTATCAGTATTCCTTACTCGTACGCTGCTAAACTGACTTTCACTCGGATTTTCCATAACCAAGTTTTCGCCAGCAATACGTTTAATAAGCATCACAAACGTCTCCGGTCTGACCTGAAAACACATCTGATACGGCAAGAATTCGACGCTCCCTTCAAACGTTAGTTCGGGTCTTGTCTTACATGCCAGCCAGCTGAACTGCATATACTAAACTAAACTGCATGCTCTTATTGGACACAGCATCACACACAGTAGCAGTCCTCAATCTATCTGAAACACTTGATAATCCGCTTTCCTGTGGCCAGCAAGCAATCATATTCTAGTGAAAACCAATTTCCTCGGATCTACGAATAAAGATTGAAGTCTGTCCTCCTTCTTGTTTGCTTACCTAAAATATACACAGGCCGCTAAAAGTTCCTGTCTCTACCTTATGCAAAATAACGAATCACAATGTTGCCACCATTGTCACGACTTTCTCCCGAGGGCCCCTTGATCAACATTGATGGGACAAGAAATCCACTGCATTTCCATCTTTAGCAAATTGATCGGATCTGGTTGCACAGCTGGAGGTGACAGCCAGTATCCAGTATCCTATTCCCTTGAAATGCAATCTGGATTCTATTGCTCTTAGAGCTTGCAATAATGTTCAAAATTATCATTTGGAAAGATACACATTCGTTCCTGGAAACGTATTTCCTAATTCCTTTAGCCGACTGCTGTATAGCACTGTGGAAACGTTGTAGAAGGACTGCAAGCTCGATTTTAAAATTACCTCGGCTGCTATCGCTATGAGAGGTTATTTGATTCCTTTGTGTAAAAGTTCCAGGTGCATAAATGTATCAATCAATTTGGTTGCTACTCCCAATATATTGAGTATATACAGTATACACATGATGCACATTCCAACATAGTGATTGGGATGAAAGGAAAAAAGAAGAAGAAACATGCAAGACAGAACAGGGCGTCTTCAGTACAAAGTACATGATTAAAAGCACTTGGTGCTATTCAGCAAACTTGTTCAAGCATTTTCAACAGCACCACACCACCACTGTGATCAAAATGAAACCATCATATATGTATCTCTCTTTTATATAATGGCTCTTCTCGGAAAAAATACGCAGGCTGGAGAAATTCCTATCATTCATGTTTTGTAGACTTCCATGTTGTGCAAGATAATCGTTGTGAGAGCTACTGAAAGCTTGTGAAACACAAACCAACAGAGAGTATAAATTCTCTTTAGAGAAAACGTACCTGAATATTTAAGCGCATTACCTTTAGATTTCAACTATTAAGGCGATAGACTGTGGCAACACAGCATCGTCTGTCTACTCTCTACTGAATAGCAAGTAGTGGCGTGCGTCTTGCATGTAATGTCTAAATTCTTTTAGGATCCAAGAAATCCAGGTGTCATCTCAACGGTTTCCCGCAGATATTTTATGCCTGTCTCGCGAAAAAGAAGTAATTCAACCAAAGCCAAAAGCGTTGTACCGCAGTCACTTTCTTTTCAACTTGCTGAATAATACATAAATATATAGCGTAGCCGAGATCCAAGATTGAGCAAATGTCCATTCATCTTTTGGTCGACCAGCCAGACTGGACTCTGGTGAAAGATCCAAGAAAGTGGACGTATGAATTCCCTTTCAACGACTTACTCAATGCTCTCACGAAGAGCAATCCTGCCGATGGATACCACCAAAGTACGTACATGCGGTCAGACTCTTTCTCTGATTGTATTTTCAAATACCATCTTGAGCTCGAGCATGTCAGCAGAAACCTCTTTTTCTCAATTCAACCGGATTGAAACGATCAATTCTCTTTCGGAACTCATTTCCCCTCTCAACTTATATGCCATCAAAAGCACATTCCACCCTCTTTCTTTCTGCACGTCATTAAAGGTAAGTTGGGCAAAAGAGACGCATCCGTACACCTATTATGTATAACCGAAACGTGTATTGACAGCTCCATTTGGCCCTCACAGCAGTTAAATGCAGTTGCTGAAGGCGTGTTCTCGTCAATTACTACCAATTATTATAATGACGCTCATTGGAAACATGAAAGACACTAGCTTTCAAGCTCCACTTTTACTGATTGACTTGAAAGTTGTCTTTGACTCGAAAGAAATCACGTGCTTGTACAACTTTTCAAAAGGGGACGTGCAAATGTTAAAGTTCAAGAGGAGAAGAAGAACAACTCCGAGAGAATTCCGTGTGAGAACTCTTATAGATCACAGAATTACTTTAACTGCAAAACTTTACGCAATCAAAAACTTTTGATTTTCAAACCCCATCCCATATAGGGTCACGTACCTATTGTACCAGTACATCAAGTGTCAATTGTCACAATCGCTCACCCAAAGCTAGAAAATGTACGTATTTTGTAATTCGCGAACAAATTCAGCTCAATTTGAGTGCCTATTTAGGAGACTTTCGAGATCCGGACGACGAAATAAAGCTTTGCATTCTTCAAGTACAAAAGAAAGAACGGCAGACATATCTTCTCCGCAATGGCTTCCATACGCTTTACAAGTCGACTATTACTTTTTTCCTTGCGTAAATTTTTTCAAGTCCGGTAATTTGGTGCTGAGCCAACGCCGTTTGAAAAATTTATCTGCAGTAATACGGACTTACGGACAAATACCATCCGAGGATGAATGCGAAAATTGCAAAATGTTTATACTTGACGCTCTCTTTACTCGTTCAGCATCAGTAAAGTCATAATCTGCTGAAGGTTAAACTGCTTCTGCTCAAACTTTTGCTAACAAGTAAGTAGGTATTCTAAGCATACTAAAATATAAATCTAATTCACATATTTATTGCATCTCGGAATCAGCCAACATATTTGGGCGGGCGCAGCTTTTGAGTTATGATTTTTATGCAGTTATGTATGGCCTGCTATTTCCAGTTTCTGACGAGCTATTAAAGCTGATTTGTTGCCGTTTGTTATGGTGGTCGGTTTTCTAAGAGCGTATAAATTACGGGAAACACACGTCTTCTCATGAGTGCTAACGAGCCATTTTGCATCATCGATTGCAGTTAATAGATCATTTGAGGCATCAGGTAGCAATAAAATTTCCAAGAGCATAATTAATAGGCAATATCTCGATAGACTGTGGGCAATTTCGTCCAGCTTTCTCTCCTGTATCTGATGTCTTGCTTTTTGTTTTGACTCTTTTATTTGCTTGAAACGACTTTGAATTTTAGCACTTTGTAGAGGATAGGAGGAATGATAGTTGACTAACCATCGTAACCCCCCTTTCATCCCCTCATGTCTCGAGTGTTCCTGTGTGAAATGGCAAAGTTAAGGATCCGGGCAATCGTCATCATTGTAGTAAAAGAAGAGCATGGGCTGTAGAATATATATGAGATTCAGCGGTAACTGTAAGTGGGTGAATGAAGCAGAACCAGAGAGAAAGAGGTTTCTTCACTACTACCGGTTTGAAATTACCATCTCATTCAAGCAGACTTCTTTCTCAATCTCTCAACGACCGGGATTTTTGCGGAAGACCTTAAAGCTGGCTGCAAGAACGGGATACGTCTCCCTCTACCATATAAATAATAGCTTGTGTCACACTCCCTGC
>JAQGBJ010003254.1:0-13280 GCA_034698345.1 Sphaeridia pumilis
CACCAACAGCAGTCGTGGCCGAGTGGTTAAGGCGTTGGACTTGAAATCCAATGGGGTTTCCCCGCGCAGGTTCGAATCCTGCCGACTGCGAGAATTTTGCTCCATTGAAATTAAATTGCCTGAGAGAAGCGCTGGTTTTGAATCTACGCACGTGTTGCTGTATTTGTGCATGGTTAACCGTGTAAACTCTCAAAAAATATCATCCAAAAGCTAAAATTTTGTTGTAATTTTATTTTTGAAAGTTCAAAATGGTTGAAGAGGATATTCCGAAACCACCCACCTTGGCGTTTAACTGTTTTGTTGGAACTGATCGTGGAATTCTCAAAGGTAAAAACTAAAAACTAATCATCAGTTGCAGTTTGCTCAATATTTTGAATTCACTTTACTCGCGTTTGTAATTGGGTTAAGCGTTCTGTAAACAATCTAATTTCATGAGGTCTACTTCTGCAGGAATTGATTTTGCATCAGAAACGCCAGCCTGCAAGAATTTCTCTGATGACCAGATTCGCAACGACAGTATTGTTGTTTCTTCCTTGAGTTGGAAGTCTCCCAACGAAGTACTTATTGCGTTTGAAGATGGAAGAATAGCAACTTACGACAATTCTACCCTGAGTTTCGGCCTCGAAAAGCATTTGGATGTGAAAAGTCTAATGGTCGGTGCACATGAAGTTGAAGACGGGTGAGTGTTGACGGCTATCTAGTCTCAGTTTGCAATTTTGCCATATGAAACTATGAGCTGTAAAGTTCAATTGTGATTCTATATTAATTTACAGGAAACTTTGCTACGGCTTGTCTAACGGAAAGCTTTGCTACTATGACGTTGCTGCAGATGACATGGTCCTAGAAGTTAAAACTGGAAAAAGTATAAGCTCCATAAAGCAACTGTCCACTCATTCAGCCATCGTAGCTTTGGGAGGAGAAGAAAACGAACTGCAAGTTTACGATCTCAGTGCAGAAGATCCATCAGTTCCCAAGTTCAAAGCAAGAAATGTACCTCACGACTGGTTAGAACTACGAGTTCCAGTTTGGGTCCAGGATATGAGCTTTATGAATGACTCCGATGACCTGATAGCCATATGTAGTAGACACGGTCATTGCAGATTGTACGACATTAATGCTTCACAGCGACCAGTTTTTAACTTTGAACCCCTTGAGGATGAGGCGTTGATGTGTATTTGTGATACTGGAGCTGGGTAAGTGTTGTAAATTCACTGTATATATAAGGGATATTTCATGATGTTCAATTGTTGATCTTTAACTGTTCACAGGCAAGCAGTAGTAGGAGGTAACAAAGGAACAATTGCCCTAGTTGACTTAAGGATGACCGGGAAAGGCAAACTGGCTCACAAATTTTCCCCTGCAACTGGCAGTGTTCGCAGTGTAGCTTACAAGAATAACTACGTGATATCCAGTAGTATAGATCGACATTTGTACTTGTACAATAAGTACGAGAAGAATACGCTCAAGAAGGTGAGTCACACTGTCGAGATCATTCGCGCATCCATATCATTATCATTCAAACTTTTAATCCTCTGAATTTTTGCCAATTTAAGCTTTACATGAAAACGAGACTTACTCAAGTGTTAATGGCGGACAACTTTGACTACGCCACTGAATCCACTGCAGCAAAAGCAAAGAAGCGTTCTACCCATTTAAAGAGTGTGATTTCCAAGCGTGTAAAAGTATAGCATGGCGGTAATACAAATCAACATATTCTTTTGTGAACTTGACAAAGCAGTGTTGGGAACGTTTTAACCTATTTTTGCTAATCTACTCAACGTTCGGAACATGGTATTTTCATATGAACATCAAAAAAGAGTAAAAAGCAATACAAACTTTCGAAGCAGGTCAGAGTGTATACATACAAGTGGTAGAGTCGATGAAACTTATTAACTTACCCGTCGTAGTGTAAAAGCAACAACTTTGGAATATATCTACATGAGTACATTAGAAGAAGTTCTATCGGATTTACTTCAACATAGCGAATGGCATAGTACTAGTGTAGCCACAAACCGCAACAGCCTAAATTACGTTTCGCCTGTTATGTTAATATTATCAGAATGAGTCAAACGTTTTAGCTGTTATGAACGAAAATATTAATATTTCATAGCAGCTAGCGTAACCAACAAAGAGCTTTACTTTGAAGGTTTTTAGCATCGAGATCGAGCCACGATAGCTAACACATGGAATGTTTTCATATGAATATTCACAACACGCGGATCTTCGTAATCAAACAAACGGTCACCACAGGCTTATTAATCTTCTAGAACATTACACAACGCAGCAGCAGATGGTCACATCGCTGGGGTTAAACAAACTGCTAGCTATTACAGGTGCAGAAGTTTGCTAATCAAACGCCTGTTCCAGCCCCAGCCGCGAGCTTCCTACATGACTGGTCTGTATCTGTCATTATAATTTTGCTACACTTCATCTGCCCTTACTTGGTCCAGAATTTAGTTAGTCTGAAAGCTGTGGAGCTGGCTCTATCGAAAGAATTTACAAGATATTCGTCGAGTTTAGAGTAAAAGTTACAAGTTAGGGTATTTAGGCATTCTAAATCATGGCTCACACCACCAAAATGCAGCCTCAACGTGAATACACAATTCTACCACAAGATTCTGAAAATTTTTCACGGAACAGAAGAGAAGAAGACTACGACGATTACGAGTACAAGAGGCCATTTTGTTTCTACTGTGTCTTGGTCTCCATCACGTTGCTGATCTTCGGAGCATGTGCCACCTTCATTACAGCTTCACAGTGGTCAGATGAGTTTAACGCTAGTATCACAAATCTCTTCGCCACCACAAACTGGACTTTCTTGGACCAGGCGACGACTGTACGTCCAAACTTCACGACGACAACAGTGGATCCAAACATTACACTTGCAGCAGGTAACTCGTCCATCGGCAATATAACCACACCAGCGCATCCAATACTTATGGCCAATGAGACGGACGGCGGCGAAGGCATCAATGAGAACAACGTTGGCGAAAAGTTTTCCGAAGCCATGAGGCAGCTTGAGAAGGAAATGGAACGTCTTTCGGTAAGCGTACACTCTAAACACCTGCAAGTTTCAAGAAATCAGTAAATCAGAATTCGTTCCATTTCAAAATTCATAGGGAATCCATCAAGCTGAGCTGGTCGTACCTCTCTTCATGTTGATAGTTCTGATGAGCACACTAGCGCTGATCAGTTTGTGCTGCTGCGTTATGTCGAAGCAACGGGAAAAGCGTCAAAGAAAACTTTTGGGAGTAAGTACACAGACTCGATTCGTATCCTGCCGGAACTATAACTTTTGAAAGTCTTAAACTTAAATTTCACTTCCGTTCTTCCAGAAATTCATCACAGACCTACAAACAGGAGATCGCACCATGTTGCTCAACAACAAGGATGACGATCTTTGAATCGTTTCGACCCACATTTACTATATACACTTATCTCACTCCAATTTGTTGATTTCAGTTACTTTTGAATGTAATCTTCAACAATCAAGCTCAAATAAAGAGACACTTTTCTTGTATTTTTGCAACTCGGTATTCAGGATGACTTTTAGGCTTGTTGCTGAGGCTTTGTTTCCAGCAACTTTTGAATCTCAACGTTCAAACCAGCCACAATCGCAGCTGCAGTGTTTTTCCCATGACAAATGGCATCATCCACGACAACAGTAAAAACCAATGATCCATTGTAGCTTAACACAGCTACTGAAATACCTACAACATCAAAACCCGTTAAATCTTAAAATTGTTTCCTCATACATTTTGATATCCCAAGCAGAATCTGCCTTTACCTCCAAAACCATGAGTGGAAGTTGAAAAATTCATCCCATCGACCTTGAGATCCACAAAATTCAGTTCTTGCTTTGGTCCAGGAAAGTTCGACAGTAATACTGTAGCACACACGTTCTTCTGTAAGGCCCTCACAATCGGTACCGTGGCAGATCCTGCCAATTTATGCACCAGGGCATTGACAACTGGCTCTGAAGACTCCTTACATCTTTTCAGATCTTGATCACATATTTTCAGTCTTCTGCAAGGGTCAGCTATGCCGGTAGCAAGCTTCGGGTATATGTAAGATCTGTCGAATGAGTAGCAAAATAAGGATCATCGCAATGCTGCAACCGTTTATCAGATATCAATTAAAAAACGACAATAACTTACATGTAATTTCTCAGATTCGAATCCCTGCTGAACCTCGCAGGAATGGGCATGATCGAGTGCATAACTTCAGGGACCTCTAGCGCTTGTGACTTCATTACTTCCCTGATGGTTCCAGAGATCATGGCAAGAAGGACTGCAGCAGAGCTAACGTCATTTTCCGCTCCAACCTTTTTGATATCAGCGATCGAAATTTTTCCAGAAACTGCAGAATGAACTTTCCTGGTTAATTTGTCCTCAGGTACTTTCCACTGATTCTCATCGTTACAGACAATCAGTTGCTTGCAAAACACAAACGGCATTTGCAGCGGCGCTGTCCAAATTCTGAACGTGTTCTTCGACTGGGCCCAAGACTTGGGAATAATGTTTGTACTTGATTCTGAAACATTTCCGCCGAGATCGTTACACAGCAGATTGAACAGTCCGACACCATCGGCCAATGCATGATGCGCCCGAAAAATCAGTGCACTTTTTGCAATCGACTGATTTGCAATGTTTACGTTTGGGTCTGACGGCAAATTACGCGCGAAATACAATTCCCAAGGGCTTCGATTTTCCTCCCATGGTTTGTGTACAAGTTTGTTCCTGACTTGATCCAGCTCTGACAACGTCCAATTTCCCTCACGTGGTGGTCCCACGGATTTTTCATCTTTGGAAAGTAACTTCAGGTGATTTTCCAAGCAAAAATTTGGATCTTGCTGCCAGGATAAGAAACCGAAGCGTTGCCGAATGTACTGCTGCAGTTCGGGGTAGAAGTCACTGCCGTCATTTTTCTTACGCGTAAGTACTACTTGTTCAAACCTGAGCTTCAGCTCTTCTAACGTCATGTCACCAGAAAGTATCAACATTATAATAATGTTCACTCTTGGACAGGTACCAAAATCGTCTACACCAAACATGGTGGCACTGGATGTTAGCAGCTTCCTGAATTTTGGATCACATAGTGGCAAAATGCAAGAAACTAGAACCCTGTACAGGTAAATTAACAGCCCTGGAATCAGTAGTACTAGAAAAACTATAGTGAAAAAGAGAGCAGAGACTAAAATTTTTGTTTGAATTGCCAGGTTCATTAAGAGTTGACGAGCCATGGCTGTACTCGTAGTTCTGATCAGAAACTGAAGATTCAGGATGCTGACGGAAAGAAAATGATCTGAAGAAGATGGTGAACATGTGATTCCAGTTTTTGGCGTTTCCTTAATGTTATCGACCTGAGGCAAAAAGTTGCCACGCAAGATTAACTTTCGCTTTCTGGAGATGCTCAACGCAACAATCAAGGATTGCGTGGGTAGCGTGTGGATGAATTGTGGCCATTCTCAAGTAATAAGAAGATTTGGCAAGAATCATGTGTCCGTCAACTCAAACTTTATTCAACTGACAATTGGATACAGAGTTATCCACTGTATGACGCTGACGGAAGTTTTCCCTGGCCACCAGCAACAGGTACCGACAGATCTCCAGACAAGCTTCGTGTATCTCCAACTCCATAACCTCCAAAGCCGTAGCCACCGGCATTACCTCCTGGAAAAGCATTACCTGGAAGGTACGACCCGCGCGGCGAGTTAAAGCCTCCAGAAGCTAGAGGAGATACGAGGGAGCTGCAAAAAGTTAAACCGTGATTAACCTCTATTTGTCTTTAAAGAAATGGACTTTGGTACTAATGTATGGAACGTTTTACTCACCCTCCAGCGTAACCATTGGCGCTAATGTCGTGTCCCGTTGTAGCCGATCCTTGGAAACCAGTTACGGAGACTCCATAAGGCCTGAAGTTCCCACACTGGCCGAAAGCCAGAACTGACAAGAGACAGACCGTAATGACACTGTATTTTGAGGACATGTTGCTAGCTGACAGTTGACTTGATTTTGATCAACCGGATAATTACTGTGTTTCTTTTTATACGTCTGACAGCAATTCCTTATACTTTGGTAGTTAGAAGAGGAAGATAGAAAGTGCGTAGGTTAAGCGTCGGCAGCGTGTAATGCAGTGTACTTGAGCAACCTTTTGTCTTTTACTTGCATAAGGTCGCTCGTATTGTCAAGTTTCCTTTGTTGACGATAACGCAATGAGGATTCTTTTTGTTTTGCACAGTAAAATGTTGCAGAGCCCACCCGCGAATCCGCTTGCGTAGCTCAACTGTTTACCAAGATGACTTTTCTGGGATCCTAAACAATTTAATTTGTTTGCTGTTAATGTTACGCCGAAGACGATAGTTCGTTTTCATTAAGGCAAGTTTTATAGCAACTCTATCTTATATTACTGGTATTTCTTAATATTTTATACAGCTTTGGTAAGGTACATTTGGAAATGTTGTTAAAGTCTGTTGTTGTTTTGGTTAGGAACAAATAGTCCGTCGGCACTGAGTGGGATTCGAGTGTCAAACTCCGCCCTGGCCACCTCCTTCATTGTTTTGGGGTCCAAGAAAAGTAGGAATGATCTGTCAGTGCCATTCGTCTCCGTAACGGTAGAAATCAGAATACCATCGTCTTCAGATCCAGCTCCTGGAGCAGGCAGAAACGTAGGTTCGCTGGGGTGCTGTGTATCAGTTCCGTTCCAAGTCCACAAATCACCAGTTTCGGTATCAACTTTGCCCAGTTTGTTCATGAAGTCGATGTGAAAAGAAGGATGGATGTAAAAGTATCTGTATTTTCTCCCTAGGAACTTTTTATTTATGGCTGGGCCCTCAACAGATAATGTATCGGTCAGCAACTGTGGACGACAAACGATTTGGCTGCCCGTCTTGATTGCTTCCGCCACTGATCCTGGTAACTTGTTGAGATTCGCGTGGGCGTCTTCATTGTCAAACTGTTTGAGGTCCTCTGCAATTGGTATAACGTACCGACGAGCTTCACAAGCCCTGGTGTCGGTCAGCGTATCTTGCCTAAGGTTGTCAACAAACATTGAATGGAAGTTGCTAGTGTCGTCATATCCAATCACGTCTATAACAATATGGTTGTTATCTTCATAGCAATTGATGACGCTAAAGAAGAAGAAGGACTCTTCGCTCATGTACTCTAACTTCAGAGGCTTTCCTGTTGATCGGTCAACAATGAAGAATCGGTTCTTCTCCTTTGGATGAAATTCAAATAGTTCCATCATAGGTTTTCCCTTGACGACATTTGCGGCGATACTTGTAATACTTGCTAGGAACGGCTGGTCGATGACAACAAAATAATTCTTCGTCATGCCGAAAGAGTGGCTGTAGTGGCAAGATCCGGACCACCGCGAAGGCCAAGTGGCTACCAGTTTGGACTTCTTGAATGCATCACGACTGGATGCATGGCCGTCAGGAATCTGGACAATCCCGTGCTTCACGCCAGAGGCTGACACAAAGCTTCCAATGTTATACATGTCTCCAGTTAGTGGATCTATTAGAGGTTTTGGAGACACTACGTTCAAGCCAAATAGTTTGTTCCCATCAAGTTTTGTTATCGTTTTCAGTGTCGCTGGGTCAATTTGGTAGAAGTACGTTCCGTCAACACCGGTAAAGATGTCGTTTCCGATTGTGTATACTCCAGTGCAGCAGTTGTCGGATGTTTCTTGTGGAATCTAGCAAATATTTCTTATTCAGGTACTTGAAAAACCGTATCCAGTTCAAATCCTCTAATATTGTTAACTCACCAAATTGCTTACAAATCGTGAAAACAGACTTTTGTTGTTATCAGGAAAACTTCTCGTCCCAAAGCCTAGGTGCGTAGGTTTGCCATTTCTCATAGCCTTTTGATAGTCATCAGATTGGAGGTACTTTGAGGTCATCAGGATGATGTCGCCCTCAATTTGGAATTTCATGACTAGAGCGAAACCGTCGAACAAGTGCTTCATGTAAAAGTCTTCCGAGATGTCCCATTTGGCAGGACCGTTCCGGAAATACGTCCCTCGTAGCCATGAAGGTATTGTGCCTGTCAAGTAACGCAAAAGTTATACATTGCCCGTACCACATAGGGTTTTTTCACAATTTTTCCAACGTCTCACCTTCAATTCTTGCTGTTTCAGGTTGAGTAATTTCCACTGCGTTCTCCGTGAGTACTCCAATTTTTGGTAAGTGTGACATTTTGTATTCTGCTTTCTGTTCTTATCCAACTGCAAAAATACGAAATTAGAAACTTCAATTGGGATAGTTCAGCCGGGAATCTTCTTAACACAGTTTCCAAACGATTTCAAAGGAAAGGGCTCTCGCTCTCACGCTTTTTTCCAAGTACTACGCTGCTATTCTCATAACCATATCATGGTTTGGCTTGTTTCTTGCTAACAAAACTTTGCCTGACTGTAGACTGAGATAGTCAATTCACAGAAGCATGTCCTAATGACAGCGTTTCTAATTACATTTGTTAACTGTTTGTCTCTTGTGGATAATATCATGGCTGTCAAACAACATCAACTCTTTTTCTCATCGCGTCTCGCACGTTTGCTGCTGACAAATTTGCAGTGTTGCAATTTCCTAATGAATTATCCCTTACTAATCGCCCAATCTTTTTGTACACGAAATCGACAGCGTCAATATTTACTGTGGGAATTCAGCAGCCTCATTGGTGATTTTCAATGGAGAAAAAGGGCGGGTTGTTGCATGAAGGACACCTCATTAAGGTATGGCTTGCTATGTTTTCAAATCTCACGTCAATCTGAAACTTGGAGTTTCTAACAATATGTTAGATTCTAGGGAAAGGACAACAGCAATCTCTCACCTTCAGTAACCACACTCAGCAACCGGAGGATTCCCCATGCAACAATCTTGTGATTCAGCTTCTGTGATAAATGTAACTCGTATGACACTTGACTTGTTGGAACCAACGGGTAATGTTTGTTATTGTTGATTGTGTAATTCCAGCTGATATCAAAAGCTAAAGATTCACAAACAGTCGCAGTATTACAACAGTCTTTTCTTGTTCCTTGCTTACAGATTGAAACACTGAAGCGAGTACAAGAAGACGGCTCTTCACGACCTGCTTACAAGACCGGCGCTGGCGATCATCTGATGTTGAAGCCCAATCATTGTTACAGCAAAGTTAAGGTTGTCAAAAGATTTTCAAGATGAGAGAATCCCACCGAACAACCAACAAAGGAGAATGACGATGATGATAATGGCAAAGGCATATGATTTTCTCCTCGTCAGTTTCGCGTGTGCAACTTTTACATGCAACCAAACGTAATCAGTTCTTCAAGGAGCAAGTAAGTACATGTAGTAATTCCACCTGCCTCCTTCGCTAGGGCAGTGGGGGTTTACAAATATAGAATTTGCTTGCCCGCCGCCGTGACCGCCTAATAATATATGCCTCGTTATGAATTGCAGGTGAACTTGACCGTGCAAAAAAGATTCATGTGAGGCAAGTGGATGCAAGACCAAGACCACACGCTTGAGAGGCAACAATTGGGCGCATACGGCAGGTGCGAACAATGAGGCTTCGGTGTGTTCGAAAGTCCTTTTTTCGCATCAAAGTTTCTCGCGTAAACATTGTTTTAAAGTCACTGTTGTTGGGAACAATGTGCAGAGGAAGGATATTGTATGAGTTCAAGCTGAAGATTTCCCCTCCAAAGGAATGCACGATATCTAGTAATTAGCGATTTTGTAGTTTAAACAAATAATGGCACCTGTCGACACATCATTAATTAGGTAACAAACACACACATATATATATAATAGGGCAAAGAACCTTAACGTAACGCAAGAAAGCAGCATAGGATCAAGTCTAGAGAGAAAGTTGATTTCCAATATCATTCTGCTTATGATGTGATCTGTAAACACAAATTGCAACTTCTTCACATCAACACCAGAATATTGAGGCTGGTCAAGCAACATGTAAGTTATAATCTTTCAAGCGCTTGAAAATTTATAGGAGAAAATTGCGAGAGAAATTACTCAAGAATTAATTGGCCACAGCATACAAATTAGTCGAAAGTAATCGCAAATGGTTCATGGCAAATGTACTTGCTTTAATACAAATGAAGGAATGGAACAAAACTATGAAGTTGGCATCAAAACAAGTAATGGTTCGTAGAGATTGTTATGTTTGAAATCTATTACGTATTTATGTTTACTGCTTGCAGGTGTTGGCGGTTCTTGGAATAATCACGTCAGCAGCATCATCTATGCCCGAAAATTCAATCAGCAAACAGGAAAGTCAAAGTCACATTAAATGTCGCAATGTCCGCTGGCAAAAACATCAATATTTACAAAGGTAAGAGATTCATACAACCAGCAAAAACGATAGCTGGAGGACAAAGCCTCGAATAGATTTTGCTTGTCATGTCGGGTCCAATCTAACTTTTGCGTTCTTTCGACAGGTATTGTCCAGGCGACCTTGGGTTTCCCAGTTTCCCCTCAAGCTCATCATCAGTTTTATTTTTCGGCTTGGAACAAACTGAAACAGGTTCCTTTGATAATACACTACTCACCACCCAATGTCTTTGATAACGTTCACGTAAGAAAAAATCATATTTACGAGCTATTATTCCTAAACACTAATGGAAATTCAGTCTTTTTTCCTTACTCTTCAGATTGTGGCAGCTTTTAAAAAGATGACTTCAAGCGGCTTTCAATGAAGGAAGTTTGCTCAACGTTAGGAGAGTGCATTGCTAATATTTTTCAAGAAGGACAAATGGGAAAATGTTGCATTCGGCGTTCGTCACGATCATAATAATCACTAACAGACTTCAGATGTTCCCAGGTTCGCAGCGAGTTTTCGTATTGAGTGAGGCTTAGCTGCATACATACAAATCACAATGGTCCTATTCTATGTTCTCATGATGAATCGATTGTATCATCAATTTGTATGTACGATGACATTCGTTGACTATGGGAAATGGGCTTGAGAATGACGCTAGTTAGAGAGATTATCTTTCAAAGATTCTGTGATATTAGATGAAAAGCCAAATCCAAGAACCAACAGGATATGATTCCGGTGAACTTTCAAACCGTTGAAAAAATGGACTTTGTAGCTGGTATTTAATGTATGGATTAGGAGCTGATTTGTGTACAATAGTAGCAGGAACATGGGATTCGGCCACAAGGGAAGATTTTGTTTACAATTACATCAAGTTGATCAATGCAAGAATGCGTTAAGCTGAAAGTTAAATGTATCTCTGATCTTGCGTGTGTCTCGGACAAGGTCAAGTGAACCAAGCCGCCTCATGTCGTGTGGGATCAATTTTTATGTTGAAAAAATCTAATGAAACGCCTTCAGACGGCCAATCTTTTCAAATATATAGCTGATAATGTCAGAAGAGCGACAAAGTCTGTAGAGCTCTTGATTCTTAATCTTTACAACATAAGACTGCCGCCCTTTGGCCCCGGACCGACTTTTATTCGATAAGATAAAGTTTGGACTGTAGGATCTCTTGGTCAGGGTCGACTCAGATATTAAATGTTGTCTCATTCATATGACAGGCATAGGTTTCTCTGCACACACATTCAACTAACCAACCAATTAACTTGTTGTGGTGTTTCTTCCAGCTGCCAAATAAGTGAGTGAAGATGACGGACCAATTCGAAGGCCTAACGGAAACCTTTGGAAACCTGTTCCAAACACACAAGGAGTTGGAAACTCCGGAAGAAGGAACGATTGTTGGTGAGTTCATGAATTTCTTTAAAAGTTGCTTCTGCAAGGGTCCAGACAATTGAACTTCTACTATGTTTCATGCAGGCGAGGTTCCAGAATGGCTTCGGGGAACCTTCATTCGGGTTGGTCCTGGTCTTTTCGACCTCGGCGAGGACTTAACCATGAATCATTGGTTCGACGGCTACGCCATTTTGTACAAGTTTGACATCAGCAGCAAATCCGTCAAGTTTATGAAAAAGTTCCTTAAATCGGGTGTGTACGAAAGAGCCAAGGCTGCTGGCAAGCCGGTCGTTACAGAATTTGGTACCAAAGCTTACCCGGAACCAAAGAAGAGCTTCTTCTCACGACTGCTGTCCAATGTCGTGAGTGCATTTGCACCTGCTTACTGTATGTATTTTGTTGATTACCCTCTTTGATGCAGTTTTGCTAATTGTCCCGCAGATGCCTCTGGAGGTTACCGATAATGGATTTGGAGCAGTATACCGTCTTGGATCGGAAGTGTTCGCTGCTTCGGACAACAGCTTCTTCCAAGGCGTGGACCCCAAGAACTTGAACAGCCTCAAGAAGTACGACTCAAATAAATTGTTCAGCATTAACATGATCACACCTCATCCGCTGGTAGATGACAATGGCGATATCTACAACGTCGGCTTCTCCATCGGCGCAGGCTCTAAATTCAATATAGTCAAAATTCCAGCTGGAAGCAAATCAGACTCTACTGAAGCCTTGCTGAAAAAAGCTAAAGTCGTATCGACGTTCCCCTGCCGTTCCATCACTGCAATGCCCTTCATTCACAGTTTCGGCCTCACCAAGAACTACATCATCATTGTCGAGCCTCCAGTAACAACTCCAATTTCAAGTTTAGCAACATGCATCATCCAGGGTAGCTGCTTCTATCAGATGGTCGAATGGAAACAAGATGCCCGTAACAGATTTATCGTTGTCGAAAAGTCAACTGGGAAGATTGTGTCCAAGGTTGAGTATTTATCTCAAGATTCATTCTTCTTCTGGCATTTCATCAATTGTTATGAAGATGAGCATGGCCAAGTAAGTCGGCATGAAACTTCTAATAATCACAACGCATTACTGGCATTACGGAAAATGTAATGACTTGATATTTTTGAAACAGATTGTAATCGACGTCAACGCTTACCCTAACAAAACTGTCGTAGACTCAATGATGATCAAGGAACTTCGCGCAGGCATCATAAAAGACTCGGATCCTTCTTCCCCTCAACGTTTCGTTGTACCTATTGTCTCCAAAGACTTACCTGAAGAAGGCATTAATCTAGTCAAGGGTACTACTACCGCCACTGCTAAGCGATCCGGCAACACCATCAACCTAACCTCTCAGACTCTGTCCAACGAGAAGGGAATGGAGCTTCCAGCAATTAACAGGCAGTTCCAAGGCAAATGCTACAAGCACTTTTATGGCGCTAGTTGTTTCAACGCTAGTGCCTACACCAGCGCCATTGGTAAAACGAACAATGAAACCAAGGAGACAATCTTCTGGAAGTCTTCTCACTTTGAATTCCCTGGCGAACCATACTTCATTCCTAATCCTCGTGCTGAACCTGG